>CAUYPK010095745.1:0-82706 GCA_963574355.1 Loris lydekkerianus | reverse complement strand
ATAAAAATACATATAGCTACATAAATATGAAAAATATCCCATTTATTTTCTGATTCCAAATGCAGGTATCTAGCAATCTTTCTTAAAGTGTATCAAAAATCTCAAAAAAGAACATCTAGCTAACTGGAATATTAAGAACCTCTCAATAATAAACAGATAAATTGGAATTAGGGCTTTTATCACAGTCCATGATGACTGTAAAGAAATAATCTATTAAACCGTCCATATATTGGAAGTGGTCATGGTCACAGAAATAAAGGTATTTTTGTTGTTGTTTGAACAACAGGTATTATGATTTTTTAACCCTAAATTCTAATCCATCAAAACAAAACATATCAACATTTCACTTAAGATAGTTCAGCATCCTTAGCTTTTAAAGAAATATAGTAAATACTTCAAAACAATGAAAATAGTATCAACAAACTATACTCTAAAATACTATGTGCGAAAAATTTTTAATCTTCTTAACAGGTGATAGGCCAATATCCCAATCGTAGAACAAATCCTCAGAAAAGTTGGAATGGAAAATATTGAGTTCACTTTAAATCTCATCAATGTCTTCATCATCATCTCCAATATCATCAAATTGGATTTCATCATCATCTCTAGGACCAAATGTATCTGTTTCATTAATTTTAGCATGTTCGGGAAGCCGGCCATATGCCTTCAGACTTCTAGCTTCATCTGCAGTGTACTTTAAAATGACATCAGCTTTGTTATCCTGATAGTCTCATAAACCAACCAATATAATGTCTGAAGTATTTATCCAAACCTGCTTTCTCAGTTTTCCTCTGATATGGCATGACCTCTTTACACCATCAAAGCACATTGCTTCTAATCGTCCATTTCCCACATTTTCATTACCTGAGCATACTCTTGCCCATCCTCTTTAAATACCAATTCTCTTTTTTCAGATTCATTCTCATTCTTACCCCTATGTCTGTTTGTACTTCCTTTACCTTTATTCTTGGGCATGGCGGTGTTAGAGGCCCTGTAACACCTGTGATCACTAAATGGATTTTAAAAGATTGTACAGCTCTTTGCCACTGACAAATACTGTTTTCTTTTCAGCATATATTTTAATAATTAGTAGATGCTATGTGACAGATGGGCTGAATGAGGGAGTAAGTTTGGCGTGAATTTGGAGGTAGGCTGGTGTCATAGAGAGGCAGACAGACCTTGCCACACTGGGATTCTGGGACCCTCTGCTTTTGCATCTGTAGTGTGGGAACAATGATACCCCTGGGACATTGAAATAAAGATTGGAGGTAATGAGTGGAAGCATCTGGTTTACTAATTAGCCTGGATAAGTTGGTTGCTATTTTTATTATCATCATCTTGGACTCCCTACTTGGTTCTTTTGGCTCTCATCCATCCCCTAAATTACTCAATGGGGGTTTCATCCTGCCCTGCTCTTGTTGCCAGCTGGTCATTCACCTGCTGGACTGGGCAGTTTTGCTCATCTCCACCAATCCCTGCCCACCTTCCACCCTAGCCTGCAATCTCACTTTTATCCTTCAGACCCTCCAACTTTCCTGCCATTCCCCCAACAAAGCCAAACTGCTTGATAATTCCTTCTTGTCTAGAACCGTTTTGCTTTTCTTTTCAGCCCTCTCACCTTTCAAGTGGGAGAGATATTTGTAAGGCAATAGTTTAAGGTCCAACATCTGAGTCTTGAATGAAAACAAAGAAGAAAACTCACTATGGCCTCCTTTCTCTTTCTATTTGCCAAAGGTGGTTATGGAGGTCTGTGGTTACCTAAGGTTTTTTCATGTTAGTAACTACATAGATTCTATGCAGTCTACTGGTTTGGTTATTTTTCAGATCCTTCCTCATAAAGCCATGTTTCAGAGCCCAAAGATAAAGGGCAAAAATACTTTTCTGGGAAATATGAGGGTTCCCTAGTTCATGTTGGGTAAATATGATTCTGTGAGTCACCTCCTTTGTTAATCTGAACACACCAATAATAAATTGATTTGGTGCACCTCACCCAAATTACAATCAACAAGTGTACACGATGCTTTAAGAATCTAAGAAATGGGTCAGGCGCGGTGGCTCACACCTGTAATCCTAGCACTCTGGGAGGCTGAGGTGGGTAGATTGCTTGCACTCACAAGTTCAAGACCAGCCTGAGGGCTCAGTGCCTGTGGCTCAAGCCGCTGAGGTGCCAGCCACATACACCAGAGTTGGTACGTTCGAATCCAGCCTGGGCCTGCCAAAACAATGACAAATACAACCAAAAAATAGCCGGGCGTTGTGGTGGGTGCCTATAGTTCCAGCTACTTGGTAGGCTGAAGCAAGAGAATTGTTTAAGCCCAGGGATTGGAGGTTGCTGTGAGCTGTGATGCCACAGTATTCTATGTAGGGTGACAAATGAGACTTTCTAAAAAAAAAAAAAAAAAAAAAAAAATCTAAGAAATGTACTTAGTCAAATAAGAGACCCTATCTTAGCCCAATTGTGTCTTTATAAAGGAATACTTGAGGGTGGGAAATTTATGAAGAAAAGAGGTTTATTTGGCTCACAGTTTTGCAACCTGTATGAGAAGCATGCATAAGCATCTGCTTCTAGTGGGGGCTTCAGACTGCTTCCCCTCCTGGCAGAGGTGAGCAGATGTGTGCAGAGATCACACAGTGAGAGAGAAGCCACGAGAGAGCGGAGGGAGCTGTTATGGTAACTGATGATGGAGTGAGAACTCACCCATTACCAGGATACCACCAAGCCATTTGTGAGGAATGCACCCCATGACCCAAACACTTCTCACTAGGCCCACTTCCAATATTGGTGATCAAATTTTAACAGGTTGAGCATAAAATATTCAAACTATAGCAGTCTCCTTACTTGGATCATTAAATTTATGAATAAATCCAAAGAGGGAGATCCAGGAATGGGGCTCCCAGACAGCAATGTAAACAGGGAAGCCTCATATGTGTGTGTGTGGGGGGGGTGGGTGGGTGTTTATACGTGTGCACACACATACACACCACATTTTGTTTCTTCCATTCATCCTAGGATTGGCACTTGGGTTGCTTGCATCTTCTTGCAATTGTGAATAGTTCTGCTATGAACATGAATATACAAATATCTCTTTGAGATCTAGTTTTCAATTCTTTTAAGTATAAACCTAAAAGTGGGATTGCTGAATCATCTGATAATTCAATTTTTAAGTATTTGAGGAACTTCCATACTGTTTTCCACAGCAGCTGTACCATTTTACGTTCCCACCAACACAGCACTGGGGTTCCAATTTTTCCACATCCTTGCCAACACTTGTTATTTTCTGGGTTTTTGATAGTATTTATCCTAACAGGTGTGAGGTCATCTCATCGTGGTTTCCCCTATTGTTGAGAGGTGGGGAATCCATGTTGAACTTGAAAGACAGCAAGTGGAAAACCTTCTTTAACCTCATTTCTGTTAGACAACCAGTCTCTGGGCCATTCTACAGATGCCCCGACTACATCCATGTGTAGCTCTGAGTTCACAAAAAATGTGCATGTGTTAAGCAGCGCTGTGTGAAACCTAGATCTTACTCAGCACCAAACTTTGCTAATGATTCAAAGGATGTAGACAAGCACTGGGCACAAAGGGGACACTCCTTCCTTGGAAAGTCTTCCATAGTGTCTTTTTCTCCTACATTAGGACACATTTTAGTGTCAGATCAACAAATGGGTATTGGACCATGTATGTGATTGCTCTCAAAGGAAGCTGTGCCTGATTTGGAACCTCTCAGTTTTAGACATCATTAACTATGCAGGTAGGAAATGCTGATCTCACTACTCTGCCCCCCCATCCTCCAGCTGACTGTGCTCTTTCATCCATAAATTCCATGTTTATTTTCAGAGACCAATTTAAGCAGAGCAGGAGATTCCTATTGAGAACATTTTACAGGTAGACTCTCCCTGTTTCTTTCTGCTCCTAGATACCATTGCCTGCTGAGGCTTTTACTGGCGAGGGAAAAGTGAGTTATAGGACTGTGCTGGCCTTTTTTCTCTTTTTTCATTCTGGTGATTTATTATTACCTTGCCTGCTGAATTTCTTAGAAAAGTTTCTTATATACTCCCAGGGAATCTGAATGCATATTTGGCTTGGGTACTCTATTCGGCTTTGCTGTTCCTGGGGGGTCTTTATCTAATAGAAAGAAGATCACCCTTTTCTTCCACAGGCAAGTTTGTACTTGCTAGTCAGTGTCTTAAAACCAAATACCTATATACTTGAGTATAAGCCGAGTTTTTTCTGGCACAAAATTTGTGCCGAAAAACCTGAACTCAGCACAAATTTTGTGCCGAAAAAACTCGTCTTATACTCGAGTATATACAGTATATTTTGTTTAGATACACATAGACAGCTGTCCCTCTGTATCTGTAGATTCAACCAACCACAGACTGGAATATATTCAGAAAAGACAATAAAAATAACAATATAACAAAAAAAAATACAGCTCACACCTGTAATCTCAACATTTTAGGCAGCTGAGGTGAGAGGATCGCTTGAGGCCAGGAGTTAAAGACCAGCCCAAGTAGCATAAGCTGTCTTTACAAAAATAAAAAAATTTAAAAATTATCTGGGTATGGTGGTGCATGCCTGTAGTTCTAGCTACTCTGGAGGCTGAGCCAGAAGAATCACTTGAGCCCTGAAGTTCAAGGTTACAGTGAACTATGATGATGCCACCCACTGTACTCCAGCCTAGGTGACAGAGTGAAACCCTATCTCTAAAAATGATGATGATATACAGACTTCAAAAATACGTGAGAACAACTATTTATACATTATTTACATTGTATTAGGTATTAGAAGTAACATATAGATGATTTAAGGCATGTAGGAGGATGTGGGTAGGCTATATGCAAATACTGTGACATTTTATATCAGGGACTTGAGCATCCATGGACTTTAGTATCCATGGGAGAGCTGGAATCAATCCCCTGTGAATTCTAAGGGATGACTGTATATGTAGAAAATCTGTAAAAAATAATAAAGGACTGAATAATTAATCCAAAGAAAGGCAAATGCTTACTTCAAGGTGGGAAGGAGAGGATGTGATTAGGGAGAGATGCTCAGGAGGCTTCTAAAGCCATAGGAACGGTCTACTGCTTAACTAGGAGATTGTGGGCATGGATCTTCATTATTGTTTCAAAGTGTACAGTTTTATACTCTTCTGAATATATGATGCATTTCATTATAATACTCTGGTGACTACCACAGTGGTTAGAAGACATATGGCTGGATTACTGGAGAAGAAAGAGGATTATCTTGATCTGCATATACTGTGCCATTTTCTCCCAAATTAGAATAGGATAGGATAGCAAAGGACAAAACCCTAACCTAGAAAAAGGCAGGATCCCTGGGATCGTGAGGTCCTGTCTTATTACAGTTGCACCTCATTGGACGAGTCACTTTCTCTTTCCATTCTTTACACTTCTGTGAAATAGGATGCTAATACCTGTCCTTCCCACCTCCCAGGATTGTGATGAGAAGCAAATGAGATCAAATTAGGAGTGTGCTTTTTAGTGGCTAAATCACGCAGAAGTTTATTTCCTTACATTGAGCATTTACTGAACACAAAATGAATATCCTGTGTCCTCTAACCAGCTTTGGGGGTATTATGAGAAATAATGCTAGGAGGTTGCCTTTGTGAGGAAACTTAGGCATTGGTGAGAAAGAAGAAAGCAAATACTGCATACAGGTTCTACAGAGCTGGAATGAGGAAAGGCAGAGGGTACGACAGAAGCACAGAGAAGTGCTCCCTAAGACGGTGCTGATGTATTATATGTGCACCTACCTGCAGCCCTCTCTGTCCCTCCAGCCTCTTCTCGCTCAGTGCGTTTTCCAAACTCTGGTCCCTTCCTGTTCCTCTGGTTCCCCTAGCAGCTAGTTCTGTCTGGACATTCCCTGGTCCCGCAGTTCCCAGTGTCAAGAATGAGTACTGGTACGCTGAGTTGAGATGAGGATGGCGTGATCACACACATAACGTTTATTGCAAAGCAAAAGTACATCTCACAGGGAGAGAGGAGTCCTTCTCCACAGTCAGAGAAAGACCCGGAAGTCTAAGCACGCGCTCTTTTATTGTCCCGCCTTTCTCTTGGCGGGATTGGTTGCTATGTCCTGCCTTTAGGTGATTGATAAGTTGGGGTGATATAATGGGTTACATAAGATACTATATAACACATTAGGTTGGTTATATGACAGTTTCTTTTCTTCACATGTGTCCTCTTAGAATCCTTCATGAAAATTCCACCCATGCTATGCTAATTAGATGGTAATGAAGCCCCCAGGTCAATTAAAGATCACCAGGAACTCTTACTGCGCATGCTCCCGCCACCAACTTAGTGGCGATTTGGTTCCGAACTACATGTCTGTTCCCACTCTCTGCTCTTGGCTTAGCCAGTTACTTGCCACCTGTTTACCCTCCACCGGACCTAACAATGCAAGTTAATCCTCAGTTCCTTTGTATTTGCTGTTGACTCTTCTGGAGTGCCCTTGCTCAGTTTGCTCTTGTGACCCGAGTCTGAGCTAGAATGTTGCCTCTAAGGAGAAGTCTACCATGATCTCTATATCTAATGCTGCTGTTGTTATTACTTCTTCTTCTTCTTTTTTTTTTTTTTTTTTTTGTCTTTTCACCTGTCTCTTGCATCCTATTAACTTTGATTTGTTTTCTCCAAAGCACTTCCATTAACTGAAATTAGCTCATTTACTTACTTATATATTTGTTCTCTCTCTCTCCCTCCATCTCTCTCCCTGCCTCCCTTACCAGAATTTAAGTTTTATAAAGGCAGGGATCTTGTGGGTCCCTCTCCCTCTGCCACACTTATCCTCCTCTCTTTCCTCCCAGCCCTTCCTCTCCATCTCACTCCCTCTCCCTCTGCCTCTTTATCTCTGCTGTACCTATCTCCAGTAACTAGACTAGTGCCATAGGTACTCAATAAATTTATTGAATAAGTAATATTGGTGGATAAATGCATTTAAATAAATGTTTCCTGAAGAATTTTGCAATGAACAAAACCGACTAAAGATTAGTGAACAAATATAGTACCTAGAACAGAGCAGCCCTCAAATATTTGTCAAAAGAATGAATGTATAGAACAGATATAGAACGCTTGAAAACCAATAAGAAAATACCACAAACAATACATAAATTGGCAAAGAAAAACTTCTAGAACTAATTAGCAAGGTTGCAGGATTCAAAGTCAGTATATGAAAATTAATTGTATTTCTATACACAAGAAATTAACAATTGGAAAGCAATAATTTCTAAAGTACCATTTAAATTTCACTCAAAAAATAAAATACTTATGAATAAATCTAACAAAATATGTGCAGTATCTGTATACTAAAAATATAGAAAACACTGAAAAAAAGAACTAAATATATAAAAAGGAACTTACTCTGTGTATTCTTAAGATATCAGTTTTTTCTAGATTGATTTACAGATTCAACACAATCCTTATCAAAATCTCAGTAGGGTTTTTTGGGAGGATATCAAGCTGATTCTAACACTGATATGAAAATGCAAATAAATTAGAATAGTCAACCAGTTTTGAAAAAGAGGGACAAATCTGAGGATTCATGCAATCGTATTAGAAGAATCACTATAAAGCGATAACAGTAATCAATACAGTGTGATATTGGCAAAAATTAACATATAGATTAATAAAACAGAAGATAGAGCCCTAAAATTGTCCCACACACATACAGTCACTTGATTTCTGACAAAGATCCAAAGGCAATAGGAAAAAAATTGTCTTTTCGACAAATAATGCTGGCACAAACAATTAAAAATACACCATGGGTCTAAACAAAAGACCTGAAAGTATAAAACCTGTAGAAGGTAACATAGGAAAAAAATCTTTGCAAAGATTTCTTCGATATATCACCAGAAACATGATTCAGAAAAGAGCAAACTGGTAAATTTAGCTCTATAAAAATTAAAAACTTCTGCTCTGCAAAAGACACTTCAGAAAATGAAAACACACTGCAAACTGGAGGAAAATATTTGCAACTTCCATATCCAACAAATGGCTCATATTCATGGTATATCAAGAGCCTACAAAACTCAATAATAAGAGAACCCAATTTTCTATTTTTATTTATTTATTTATTTTGAAACAGAGTCTCACTGTGTTGCCCTCGGTAGGGTGCTGTGGCGTCACAGCTCACAGCAACCTCAAACTCTTGGGCTTAAGCAATTCTCTTGCCTTAGCCTCCCAAGTAGGTGAGACTACAGGTGCCTGCCATAAGTGCCTGACTTTTTTTTTTTTTTTTTTTTTGTAGTTTCAGTCGAAAGATTTGAAGAGACGCTTTATAAAATAGGGTATATTATGGGAAATAAGCAACAGAGACCATAAGGCCCACAAAGCCAAAAATATTTACTGTCTGGCCCTGTGTAAGAAAAGTTTGCTGACCCCTGCTACTTAGCAATACAAAAAGGTGGATTACAGACAAGTATTTTGTATCAGTCAGACTTCAACCAGACAAACAGAACCAGTGAGAGAGATATATTAAGAGGTTTATTGCAATGAATTGGTTTATGAGACTGTGGGGCTGGCTGGCATGTCTGAAATCCACAGGGCAAACTGTCAGGAAGGGCAGGCTGGAACAGCCAGGTGCAAGCTGAAGCTGTTGTCTAGGCAAAATTCTTCTTAGGGAAGCCTCAGCTATTCCTTTCAACTGCCTTCCCAATGCCTTTGAACCAATTGAATCAGGTACATTCAGATTATCGAGGACAATCCCCTTTACTTAAAACGAATCGATTATAGACTTTCACAATATCAACAAAATACCTTCACAGAAATGCCTAGATTAGCATTTAATTGAATAACTGGCCTAGCCAAGTTGGCACATAAAACTAACCATGATATGTATCTTCAAAGATAGATCTCATAAATATAATGCTCAACAAGTTGCAAAATGGTACGTGAGTTATAGTAACATTTATATATATAAATGTTTAAAATGGTCAAAACAATTTAACAAAACGTATGGATACATGGATATGTAAAACCATGTAAAGAAATGACAAAGTTACTTTATGTCTCTGATTTCCACTGGGGAGGAAGGAAAAGGAATGGAATTGGGAGTGCATATACTGTATCTATAATATTTGCTTATTTGTTTAAAAGGCAGAAAACCCCCAAACAAATGAGGCAATGTAAAAGTCTTATAAAGCCCATCCTTGGTATTGTAACTTCTTTCTGTGTTGCTGCTGTTAATACAAGTATACATGTTAACAAACTTTCACAGTCATTATTTTTAAAAAATCTTAATGATTGTCCCCTTTTGCACAAGGCTAAAAATGGATGTTTATACTGAGTAGTCAACTTTGAATCAGAACCACACTGGGTAGGACCAGAGGGTTGAAGCTTCTTCTTTTTTTTTTTTTCAGATTAATATAAGGGACCTACTCTTTTTTTCCCCTAAATGCTAACCACCCCTTTGGTGGAGCTTTGGTTTTTCCTTCATGGACTGGTGTTTCAGGGAATGAAATTCACCTTGCTGGAGTTGAGCCTGGAAAATCACAGCCTTCACCCTGCTGCAGTCTTTGCCCAGCGGAGAGCGCTGAGCTGAGTGTGAGTCATTCTTACTTGAGCCCTGACCTTGGCTGACCTCCACAGTGCCAAGGTCTGGAGCCAAACGGAACTCCTGACTTAAGGAGCTAGAGATAAAGAGGTAGGTGGCTGGTCACAGGGCAGTAGCTGCTGCTGATGGAATGTGACTTGTCAGATCTCCCAGGGGGGCTTTCACTAGGGCTGGCATTGGTGTTCACACACCAAAGAACACAATGCTGAGAGTTCTTCCTGCAGAATGTCAGATGACTTCTGATTGAAAAAATAGTGGTAAACAAATCCAAAGATTGCAATCTGCAGCATGCCTGCAAAAATTGATCAATTGACATTCTTTACAGTCTGTGAACATAAGTCTTTTTGCAAAAATTAAAACTTTTTGTGATTAAAAAGAATACATGATCTTTGTAAAAATTTGAAATATGTGAAAAGCTAGACAGAAGAAAATTATCCAAAAACCCTACTTAAGAGTTTTTGGTGGTTGTTGTTTAGCTTCTTTTTTCCTGTGTCATATTTTTTCTAGGTTTAATTCATTCTTTCAACAATAGTTACTTAAGCACTTACCAAGTCCAGGCTTTGCTCCAGGTGCTGGAGATGTATTCGTATACACGAGATAAATTTAGATAATGAATGGTATAATGGAAGAAATAATACCTAATAATACTGAAAACTTATAATGTGCTGTTCTAAGCTTTTCACCTCATATGTATTGATATATAGTGAGTAAAACTGTGTAGTTTGTATGTCTTAGAGGGAAGATTCTTTTTTTTTAGTCAGAGTCTCACTTTGTCGCCCCCTCAAGTGCCATGGCTTCCTTCATATCTGACAGCAACCTCAAACTTTTAGGCTCAAGTGATTGTCTTGCCTCAACCTCCTGAGTACCTGTGACTACAGGTGCCTGCTACAACTCTTTGCTATTATTAGAGGCAGGGTCTCACTCTTGCTCAGGTTGGTCTTGAACCTGTGAGCTTGAGCAATCTACCTACCTGGGCCTCCCAGGGTGCTAGGATTAAAGGCATGAGCCACCGTGCCTGGCTTTCTTGATGGAAAATTTACAGTTACAACCTTCCCTGTAAGGCCAGGTATGGTGGTTCATGCCTGTAATCCTAGCACTCTGGGAGGCCAATGTGAGTGATTGCCTGAGGTCAGGAGTTCAAGACCAGCCTGAGCAAGAGTGAGACCCTGTCTCTACTAAAAACAGAAAAACTAGCTGGGTGTTAGTCCCAGCTACTCAGGAGGCTGAAGTAAGAGGATCGCTTGAACCCAGGAATTTTAGTTTGGGGTTACTATGAGCCATAGCACTCTACCCAGAGTGACAAAGTGAGACTCTGTTTAAAAGAAAGAAGAAAGAAAGAGAAAGAGAGAGAAAGGAAAATAGAGAGAGAGAAATCTTGGGGGAGATGACAGAGGAGCAAAGTTTACCTGAAGGGGAAGAAGGCTGCAATGGAAGACCCAAGTCAAGAGCCTTCCAGCAGAAGGAATAGCAAGTTTAAATGTCCTGAGCATAAAATGGTCCAGTATGTACATGAAACATAAAGATAAAGAGAAGTATGGCTGGAAATGTAGGCAGTAAGGGGTAGGTTACTCTGCGATGAAACTGAAGATTGTCATTCTTGGGGTTTCTAGGGAACTCTTGAGAGAAGCAGAAACAGGCCATTTATTCCTGTTTCATTCTTTTCTTATCTAACCTCCTATTTCCACACTCTGGTTTCTGTATGAAGAAAAGGCTGAGCATTTTCTGCAGCTGTTACTCATGGAACAATTGAGACCATTAACTGGCACGTCTCCTGGGCCTGACATCCTAGACAGGATTTGAAGCTTGGGGCTCTCTTTGCCCACCCTTATGTCCAGGCAAAGGTTGAAGGTAGCTGCAATCGACTTTTATCAACAACTTCAGAGGTCACATGCTTGACTGCTACAGAGAGGACACTCCGCAGCACTTCTTCCTCACCTGAGAGCCTTCCCTATTAGAAAAGGTAATGGTGCCAGATATTTTTCTCCCCCCTTGAAGCCACATCCCCAATCTCAGATGAGTGTGTTCTCTTAGCTTAGCTCCCTAATGCCACAGGATGGCTGCCTCCATTTCCCGACTGGAGTTTCCTAGCGTCTGGATTTTGCTGATTGAACCCTTGTGGTATAATTAACACAACACTCTGTCCTCTGTATTTCCTGTAAAATGGTAGTTGAAGCTGTATGATAACTTAATAAGGCAGGGCCATTAAGATCCCTGCTTTATGGAGTAATAACTAAGGCACAAAAATTACATACTAGAGGTCATGTAGTTAGAAAGTGGAGGAGCCAGGGTTCGAATCCAGGCACATGCCTCTCATTACTATGCTGTACACAAAGAAAGACATTGTTAAAAATTATTTTTGATTGATGCATAGTAATTACATATATTTATAGAGTATAGAGTGATATTTTGGTACCTGAACATAATGTGTAATGTAATGTAGAACAAAGGGAGTTTATACAACTCCCTTTGGTGGAACATTCTCCCAGAGCAGATGATTGGTTGGTTTCGAAGCCTAGAAATCAATTGACCCAATTGGCAAATATTGAGCATCTATAGTATGTGTTGAGCTAAGCTGTGGGATACAAAGATGGGCAAGATAATACTGAAGGTAGTCATAGCTGGTGTGCGGAGAGCTCACGATGCATCAGATACTGTTAGCAGGTGCTATGGAGATGCTACTGAGCATCACAGTCCAGGTGAATTTCATCATGGAGCAAGAAACCACCCCGTGCTAAGTGCAATAATGGCACTGTTTAGAGCTTTGCATGCAATCCAGTAGTCACCAGCTACATGTGGCTATTTAAATTAATTAAAATGAAATACAATTTAAAAATTAGTACTTCGGTCACATTAGCCACATTTCAAGTGCATGGTTTATGAAACAGCATCCTCACGCAAAGTTTTGCTGAACGGCACTGCGTTACAGTGTGTGGAAGCACAAAGGAGGCATTGATCATTGTACACTTCCTGTTCTTAGGTTATTAAGTATGAAAAGTTCTATTTCCTTAAGTATTATAGTTGACGGCGGATATCTCTGACATTTCACATTGACATTTCCTTTTCTTTATTGTGAAGGTCTGTCCTCATTCTTTCAAATGCATGTTTTGGCTTGTGATTGTCTTTCCAATTTTTTAAGAGAAAATTTTTTAAAAACCATGGATATGTCAAAAACTTGTGTTATTTTCAAATATGAGTTCCACCATGGAACCAGTACAGCACAGAGAGCTTGAAATACCAATGAAGTGTTTGGGAAAGATGTGGTAATGAATGCATAGTCCATCTATGGTTGGAGAAGTTCTGTTCTGGTGATTTTAATCTTGAAGTGAGCCATGTGGGTGACCTGAGACCAAGGTGCACTGAAAGCTATAATGGAAGTCAATCCATCTTAATCTATGTGTGAATTAGCAGCAAGGTTTGACGGTACTATTCCAGCAATATTGGGCCATTTGAAACAAATCAGCAAGGTTAAGAAGCTGGATAGATGGGTTCCACACGAATTAACAAGCATCAGAAAAGAAATTGGCTCAAAGCTCGCCTTTTTTTATTGTCATAACATGAAAGTGAAACATTTCTACACAGTATTATTACATGTGATGAAAAATGGATTTTTTTGATAATTGCGAGCATTCGGCACAATGATTGGATAAAAATGAAGTAAGGACACATAATCCAAAACTAAATATTTATCAAAAAAAGCTAATGGTGTCTCTTTGGTGGTCCAGCGCTGGTATTACCCACTGCAGCTTCATGAAACCCGGCCAGTTACAGGGGATGACTGCAAGCAGTTGGATGAAATAATGAGGATGCAGCCGAGATTGGTCAGCAGAGACAGGCCAATCCTCTTGCAAGAAAATGCTGTCACACAAACAATGCTGTTCAAACTGTGGAAGCTGAACTTGGAGACTCTCTGTCATCAGATTGTTCACCAGACCTTGCTCCAACTGCCCACCACTTCTTCCAGGCTTTGGACCACTTCTTGCAAGGGGAAACATTCAGTTCTCATCAAGCTGTGGAAAACACCTGTCATGATGTCTTTACCACTTGCTCTCCAGGCCTCCCTGCTGCTGGCATAAACAAGCCACTGATAAGATGGAAAACTGTGTTAATAGTTAAGGCACATGCTCTGATTTAATTGTACTGCTCTTGTTTGAGATATAATAAACTTTTGATTGAAATCAGACATTTCAGACTTAATGACCTAGCAACTGTTCTCTAAAAAGATTACACCTCATCTAGATGTGGAGGTGAGGAAAGATAGCAGCAGAGGAATCCTGAGCAAAGTAAAGTTTTAGGTGAGAACTGAAGAAAGAGTGTTTCCATCCTTTCTGTACTTATGGGACATGTTTTATTTCCCTATGGAATGACCAAGAAAACAGACTCCAAAAAGTTGAAAAGCTTGCCTGAAAATCACAGGACAGGGGTAAGAGGGAATATTTGCCCCTGTATCTATCTGTCTGCAGTATTGCGCTTGAAATGTTACTACTGTAACTAAAGACAGCATGAGCAGAAGAGACTGCTGTTGAAAGAAACACGTGGCAACTTCACAAATATTGCTTGGACACTGTGCTGTATTTTAAAGCACTCTTTTAAGCACTGGTGTAGTATCGATGGTTTATGAAGATTCAGAGTCTCTTGGCACATGGAGTTTGCTATTCCACTGAGAGATAAAGCCAAGGTGCCTGTGAAATGTTGGCAAAACAAGGGAGTGGATTCTAAGTGCTAGAGGAATCTAAGAGATGGCGGAGTCTTCCTGGGAAGACGGCTTGGAGGTAGGAGGAGTTAAGGGGGTCTTGAAGGACACGTAGGATGTCAGTAGCAGGAGTCTTCCCGGCAGGAGGACAGATGTGAAGAAAGACTTAGGGTGGGCGCTGCAGGGCCGGTGCTGAGAACAGGACTATCTCAGCCTTTGATTGGTGATTTATGAAGATGAGATGACTCAGTCCTTTCTGCAGGAATGGACTTTCAATACAAATTCTTCTTGAACAATATTTATGGGTATGTCTATAAACAGATTGCTTTAGAGGCAGAGCAAAGACATTACTCAGGCAGTATCATCGATATCACAGTTGAGTTTGTCTCAGCAGAAAACAATCTTCAGGAACACACAGAGGGAATTTCAGGGCAATGCTTCTTTGTTTTCGGGGTGTGTCAGATGGTTCTTTCCCTTTCACATCTTCTTTCAAACCCTCAAGTAGATCTCAGAGCTAGAGAGTGCACCATCCGCTTGGGGAATTTTAAAATCAATATGCTATGATGCACTCAACTGCATGGAAAAATAAGCCAAATAACATAAATGTCTGTGTTGATTTGCACATGATGTAAATATGACACATCAGTACCATACATGCAGTTTATACAGGGTGGTCCACTGTTGACTGCTGCGTTCCACTTTTTTGTCTTACAATGTCTTACACACTTTTTTGTGCCCATTATTATTGTCCAAATAAGACAACTTTTTAGTGGTAATTTATAACAAAATCAGTCTTCAATTGTTGGCCAGTATGTTTCTTTTCTGTTAGTATTAAAAAATATCAGTGCAACAAATAATTTTGTATAATACATTTTTTAGTTATGTGTTTTTATTTTCAGAGCATATTCCTCAAAACAGGATGACTGGGACATAGGGATTGATAATTGTATACTTCTTGCTACACTTTCCCTAGAAAGATGATACCAGTATTTATCTAGCATATCTGTTTCCCCAAAACCCTGCCAACATGGGTTTTCATTAGGTCTTCTGGTAATTTAAGGCATTTGGAGCCAAGGAGAAGCTCAGCTCTTTTGGTTTTGGGATCTTACTTAGTCTCCCTGCCTCATTTGCTTCATCTGGGAAGGCATTAATAATATTGTTTTTCAGGATTGAGAACTAAATGAGACAGTGCAGGAAAAGCACCGGGCATGGGACATGGGCATAGTCTATGGTACCAATGCAGCCAATGTCCACTCCCTCCCCATTGAGGAGAACTGCATAGGAGTGCACTAGAGCTGCTGCCCTTTGGGTTTTTCCCTAACTGCTGCTGAGGTTAAGCATTTGTTTCAGGCAATTATCACTGGAAAACCTGCAGCCTGTTTTAAAGCCTCAGTCAATTTCTACTCTTCTTTCCCACAGGCGTACCACCTGTTCTAAAATCACCACCATGGGAACTACACTCACAGTACAGTGTTAACAGGGTATGGCAGAGCATCCTTCTCACAGCCCTGGAGTTCCAGGACCTCAGACTTCCCAAGTGGAAAGGAAGCCCCACTTGTTTTCTGTCCAGCTTTCCAGTGGGTACTTACCGGTTTCTCCTCAGTGGAAGTATTTCCTTCTTACACTGTATTAGATAACACCTATTGAATAAATAGTACGAAGAACGTAAGAGTGAGGCGAAGGTTGGGCCTCTTTATTCTTGGCTTCCGAGGCAACACAGTCATCGTTCTTACCCACGGTGTCAATTCTCAGGTATCTGTAATATCATTTAGCCAAGTTCTGAAACATCTTTGAGAAATACTGAATTAAGTTGTGCAGGTCGTAATTAAACAGAGTCAGCAACTGTCTTTTGTCAGTAGGACTTTTATTTATTTGGACTTCTCCCATGTAGTTTATTGCCATGAAATATGTAAAGTCAATTTTCTTCTAGGTAATAGGTGGTGTTTAAAATTGATATACCAAGAAATAAATTGAGAGACCTGAGTATGTGATTTAAAGTTATAAAACTGAAAACTATTACAAAAATGAGAAACAATGGACAGCATTCTGGTGAAGGGCATGCTAAGAGCCCTGACTTCAGCATTATACAATTAATTCATCTGTGTCACAAGAACAAGTGTTCTTGATACTCCCTAACATTTTGAAATAAAAATTTAAAAAGAAACATAAAAATTGGAAAGCAGAAAGAAGATGATATGGGAAACAGTAAAACTGTGCCAACTTTTTTCACTTTCAGAGTAGAATGTTAAAGATAATTTTCCAAGTGATGACTCAATTAAGAGACATATAACTCTAATATTTAATGTTAAAATAGCACTACTAGAAGAAGAAAAAGCTGAAACTTCTAAAAGTGGACCTCTTAGGTGAGAAGGAAAATCTTACATTTAATTTTAGATCCTTCTGTAGGGTTTGAAATTTTTTGATAATGTGTGCATTATTTTTTCCTTTTTAAAGGATTGCATACCAGTCCATTCACCCATTTACAATTTGATGGCATTTAATATATTCATAAAGGTGTGCATCCATCAACTTTAGAACATTCTGATCATCTTTTCCAAACCCTATACCATCATCAGCAGTTCCCATTAAGCCCCCCTCTCCCCAGCCCCAGGCAACCACTTTCTCTCTATATAGATATGCCTATTCTGAACATTTCATATAAACGGAATCAAATAATGTAGACCTTTTGTGTCTGGCTTTTTTCAGTTAGCATAATGTTTTCAAGGTTCATTTGTGTTACAGCATGTATCAATACTTCTTTCTGAGGAGTGCCCGTAGCTCAGTGGGTAGAGCGCTAACCATATACACTGAAGCTGGTGGGTTCGAACCCAGCCTGGGCCAGCTAAAAACAACGACAACTGCAACAACAACAAAAAACTAGGTAGGCATTGTGGCAGGTACCTGTAGTCCCAGCTATTTTGGATGCTGAGGCAAGAAAATTGCTTGAGTCCAAGAGTTTGAAGTTGCTCTGAGCTATGATGCCATGGTCTACCCAGGGCGACAGCTTTAGACTCTGTCTTAAAAAAACAAACAAACAAACAAACAAAAAAAACAATAACAACAAATAAATAAATACTTCTTTCCTTTGTATTGCTGAATAACCCTCCTTGTGTGGATATGCCATATTTTGTCCTTCCATTCATCAGTTGATGAACATTTGGGTGGTTTTCACTTTGGGGCTGTCGTGAACAATGCTGCTATGAACATTTGTACATAGCTTTTTGTGTAGATGTGTGTTTCCATTTCTCTTGAGTGTGTGTATAGAAAAGGAGTTGCTGATTCCAGTGGTAACTCTACATTTAACCTTTTGAAGAATGATTAGACTGTTTTCAAAAGCAGTTGCAGCCAGCACTTTGGGAAGCTGAGGCCAGAGGATCACTTGAGGGTAGGGGTTTAATACCAGGCTGAGTAACGTGACAAGTCCCCAGTCTTTACAAAAAATAATTTTAAAAATTATCTTAGTGTGGTGGCTCATACTTACAGTCCTCATACTTAAGATGCCGAGCTAGGAGCATCACTTGAGCTCAGGAGTTTGTGATTACTGTGAGCTATAATCAGGCCAGTGCACTCCAGTCTGGGCTACAGAGTGAGATTTTGGCTTAAAAAAAAAAAAAAATGGTTGTACCTTTCCAGATTCCCACCAGCAATAGATAAGAGTTCCAATTTCTCTACTTTATCACCAACATTTGTTGTCTATCTTTCTGATTCTAGCCATCCTAATGGGTATAAAGTGATACATCTTTGTGTATATGTTTTTAGAACTTTTTAAACAATCCAAGCTGTGACATGGCTTTGTGGTTTTGATTTATATTTTCCTAACAACTAATAGTGTAGAATATTTTTTCATGTGCTCATTGGCCATTTTTACACCTTCCTTGAGAAAGGTCGATTTAGATCCTTTGCTTTATGCACATTATTTTAACCTAAAAAAAGTATAAAACGTCCAAAAGCATTGTAAGCAAATATCAAATGTTGGAGAGGGTAGGCTCTGGGTGAAAAATAAGTAATTCGAAGTAATTTCTTTTGTGCCTTTTCTAAATTTTCCTAATTTTTAAAACCTACATAACCTTTTGTCGTCCTCAGATATTAACATTTATCTCAATTTATTTCTTTTTTCTGATTGGAAAAATAAGCACAAGAGAACTTTTAAAAAGCAGAGACTCTATTAATTCAAAGGCACAATCAGGTAACATTTTGGTCAATTTCCCTTCATGAGTTTTTTTGACTTTGTGTACTTTTTGAGCTTCTAGTACTTATGCAAGTTCCAAATATGCCTTTTATCCTTATCAAGATGTCGTAAACTCTTACATATTATGTAAGCCTCTTTTTTAATCATTTATTCTAAAAGTCTTTAGCAGAAATGCCATTATGTGTCTTGGCTGAATAGTCATACACATGTATACTCACAAAGACTTCTTTTTTACATTCACTACTCTAAAATTACAGGGAAAAAAGACATACTTTCTTAACTGATAAACACAAACCAAGGAGGCAGCAGAACATGGAGAGGGCATAGCCTGGTCCTTTGCTACAGCCTGATGCTCTCTGCCACCTTCACACTGGAAAAGATGGTAAGAAGTCATAAGCAGGATGAAGGTGCTGGGCAACTCTGCAACATTTCTTTTCTTTCTTTTTCTTTTTTTTTTTTTTTTTTGCAGCTTTTGGCTGGAGCTGGGTTTGAACCCGCCACCTCTGGTACATGGGGCCGACGCCCTACTCCTTTGAGCCACAGGCGCTGCCCACGGTCAATGTGATTTCTTTTTTTCTTTTTTTTTTTTTTTGGCCAGGGCCAGGTTTGAACCTACCACCTCTGGTGTATGGGGCTGGCGTCCTACTCCTTGAGCCACAGGTGCCACCCAACTCTGCAACATTTCTAACCTGTGTCTTCACACAGTGGCTTTGCCTTTTGGGCTAAAGTATTTGTAAATCCCCATAGTACTGCTAAACTCTCATATTTGTCCTTAAAACGTGTCAGAAAAAAACTATTGGGTATATCCCTTTTGCTTACCCCTTCCTATTTTTCTTTTCTGCATTATAATTCTTGTTTCTGCAATCCCCTGTACCATCAGGATAGGCTGGATCAGGATAACATACAACTTATGTTTCTTTTCCTTTTATTTTTTCTTTCCCTATCCCAAAGTCTTCTGAGTTTCCAGTAGCAACAACCTCAAAAGATGATTGCAGAGATTCTGTTTTCTCCCTGGTAATGGAATTAGTAGACTCTTCTCCTGACAAGCACTCCAGAAGACATTTCCTTTTAAACATGCTTTAATTTTTCAATTTTCTGTAACACTATAGCTGTTGAATCTTTAAGTGCCCATGTATGTCCACAAACCCTTCCTGATGGCAGTGCTACCCACATACAATAGGCTGCTTCCAGTCTAAAAACCCAAGGGAAAAACCACGGTGCATGCATAGGTGACTGACGGACTACTGAAGACTTTCTTTCCTAAGTTGCTGACCACAGCTGTTCAAGAATAAATTTAATTCAGCTTTAATGCAGTGCATGGGGCTGAGAGCACAGTGGTCCCCAGCGCCCAGACTCTGCTCTTCTTCCCAGGCACAGTACTTAGACATAGTTTTTCAGGCTCCTTGCAGGTCCTGGGGCCGTGGGACTAAGCTCTGGCCAGTGGAATCTGATGGACACAATGTTTGCCACTCCCCATGCAACATTCTAAATCTTTTGCCCTTTCTTCCATTCAGTGGGGACTTTAGGGGCCACTTGTTGAAGATAGTGGTGCCTCAAGATAGAAGGAGGCAGGGTCTCTGGCTGACTGCATGAAGCCAGCCGCACTACCAAATCACCCTGAAAAATGACACGAATAAAAGATGAACCTTTGTTGTATTTGCCACTGGGGCTCGAGGATTGTATGTTACATGACTTTGCATACCCTGACTCACACAGTTCCTTAGGTTGCTGTGACAGTTTGGTGACAGAACAAAAAGCAGCATTTCACCAGCAAATATTCCAATTTAAACTTTGCCAAGAGGAGAGAGGCTTGCTACCAGGGCTCACTCCACCTAAATGATTCCAAGTTAGGATAGTTACTACATTTTTTGAGAAATAAAAGCAAAATCCCCAGTGTCATCTCAGTGTGCACACGTGGCACAGCGTCACGGAAGGCTGGAGAAAGCTGGATGGGGCTTCCCTAGCTGAGTAATATTACCCATCACTTCTGTTTCACAGTGTTTGGGTCATCAGCATCACGCATACCAACTAGCTTCAGATAACAAAGCTGAGAAAGTCCCAGTCTTGGCCCTGGAAACAGCTCCTTCATACAGGGTGGGATGTGCCTGGCTCACTGCAAACACCTGAGTCCTTCCTGAAACAGGTGCAGGAAGCCATCAGCTACGCCTGGGATGGACAGCCATTACCACTACTTAAAAGCCCAAGTGTCTGTCAAATTCCTTCCCTCTTTCCTTCTTTTTCAGCCAGCCAAGTAGACTGAATTATTTCTTGGAACTCTTTCTAGACCCATCATTCTTTTGTTTTGAGCCACTTGATGCTGGGTGTGCTCACAATTGATGAGACTTTCTAAACCATGTTTTAAGGAGGTAGGAAACGAAACGATTTCACATGTTAGAACAGAGAAGGTTCGAGAATGAAAAACCTGTGCTTCATCATGAAGACCCCAGGGCACATTCTGCTGATCGCCTCGTGATTTGGGGATAACATGGCAGCCTGGGGTTTGATTCCTGGTTGACAGCTGATTTTTTATAACTTTAGGAAAATCGTTTCAACTCACTGCTCTGTGGTGTATAATGATTGCAATAGATTGTTTTAAGTGTCTTGAGGAACATTGCTGACTAATTCTTGCCTTCCTCTTCTTCCGTAAGCTTTTCAACCAGCCTTTCCAGCCAAAAAAGGTTCCTTCTCCCTTATCAAGGGCATGATTCTTAGGTTCATTAAAAGTTAAGACTTGATACAGAAAACGTGTCTATAGATTTTACATGCCTAAGATGTTCTGTAACTGGCTTAGTTCTCTGTGCTACCCTAGCAATTCTCTATTGCTCCTTCTTTCTCTCATCCACTTGGATATTTTCATGCTTTTTGTTCATTCTTCAGCCATCACTTGGTTTATGTTGTTTTGTAACTTGTGAGCAAAGCGACAATTCACCTAAGAAAGGTGTGGATGTGAGTCTGTTGCAATAAGAAAAAAGATGGTTCAAAGGGAGGAACTGAATTCAATACAAAACAGATTATACGGGCTGGTGGAAATTAAAATTGGAGTTTTATTGATATACATGTTATTTAAAATGCAAAACAACATGACATCAGTTTTTCAAAACAATCTTAGAATTTCCCCACACTGAGTACTTTATAAGTTGTTCTCTTCCGGGTATTGTTCATGTATTTTTTCACATAATCATCATCTCTGTGCATGTAATTTTGTCTTTTGGTATCAATTTGTTAGGGAAACCTTTCTTAGCTCTTGGTCAGGTTTCTTAGATGAGTTACTCGGTGTTTTGGAGAACGTTTTTAGTGTCAGACTACAGGCATGCTAACACTGGGCCTCCGGTTTTCTTATTGTTCCTGGCTGAAGAATGTAAACATCAGCGAGTTTTGAGGACGGCTGGATAATACCAATCTCTGGGCACAGAACAATAAGTTAAACAGGGCTGCTAGCTGGCAGAGATGCACGTTTTCTAGTTTGAAAACTTAGGAAAAGTACTGAGAGTTACTGGAAATCACTCGGGAACGATTAAACACAGGGGCATCTTTTCTAAAGGATTCTGAATCCCTAATATTCAACCTTCGCCCCATGTCTTGGCACTGAACAGACTGCCGGAGAGTGTCTAAAGACCACAGAATGTTAGGCATGTAAGGGACCTTTCAGAGCATCTCATCCAACACCCTCATGGTGCAGACCAGGAATGTGCAGCCAAGAGAGAATGCAGATTTCACTGTTTACAGGGACAGAGCTGGGGTGACAAACCCGGCCTACAGCTGCCAATTCAATGCTCTTTCCAATCCTGGGTATTGCAAAGTAGGAACAAAAGGATGGCTATGGCTAAGAAAAAAGACAGCAAAAAAACAAACAAAAAAAAAAAAACCCAAAAAACGAGAGAGCGAGCAAAGCTAGACAAAAGGGAAGATGGTATAAAGTGAGAAAGAAGGAAAGGAGGGGGACACGAGGTTTAGAGACCTTTACTGACCTGAAGGGCCAACTTAAAATTAGAGAATATAGGGTCCCCAGGGTACACTAGCCCTCTGAAATTAGCACCTCAAGTTATATAAGGGCATCAGCTTTTCTTGTCTGCTTAGACACGAAATTTCTAGACAGAGAAGACAATGTGGCAGGAGGATGGTTCCTCAGGAGTTCTGAAGGATGTAGGCTCTACTTTTCTGCTGTTCGATATCAATGGATACAATGCATGCCTTTCAGTGGATTTTTTTTTTTTTTTAACCTTTGTAGAATAAATGACAAATGGAAATATCCATAACTCGCTTCAGGATGAATTAGTGGTGAGTTTTGCCCTGAGGATGTGACCCCTACGGAGTTCCCGGCTAGCTCATGTGCCCCTTGCAGCGTCGCGGGGAGTCCCCTGCCAGTCACAGAATCATGGTGTCATGGAAGGGGATTTACTTTATACTTACTCTATTTTGTGGAAGCTTTTTTGGAAGCATTTTCATGCTGGGTCCCTTTTTACCACTGATGTTTATAAACCCATCTTGCTATCGCTGGATCAACAACCTCCTTGTGGCAACCTGGCATTGTTGGAGACCGTGTTTGGTGTAAAAGTGATTATAACAGGTGATGGCTTTATTCCGGGAGAAAGAAGTGTCTTTACTATGAACCATCAGACAAGAATGGATTGGCTATTCCTGTGGAACTGTCTAATGAGATATAGTTACCTCAGATTTGAGAAAGTTTGCCTCAAAGCCAGTCTCAAAAGTGTTCCTGGATTTGGTTGGGCCATGCAGGCTGCTGCCTATATCTTTATTCATAGGAAATGGAAGGATGACAAGAGCCATTTTGAAGACATGATTATTTTTGTGATATTCATGAACCACTTCAACTCCTCATATTCCTAGAAGGGAGTGATCTTACAGAAAACAGAAAGGCTCGAAGTAACCATTTTGCTGAAAAGAATGGACTTCAGAAATATGAATATGTTTTACATCCAACAACTACAGGCTTTACTTTAGTGGTAGACCATTTAAGAGAAGGTTTAAGAACCTTGATGCTGTCCATGACATCACTTAGCATATCCCCACAATATTCCTCAGAGAAGCACCTTCTCCAGGGAGACTTTCCCATAGAAATCCACTTTCATGTCCACGGATATCCTATAGACACACTCCCAGCATCTAAGGATTTTCAGCTCTGGTGCCACAAGTGATGGGAAGAGAAAGAAGAGAGGCTGCGTTCCTTCTATCAAGGGGAGAAGAGTTTTTACTTTATTGGCCAGAGTGTGATTCCACCTCGCAAGTCTGAGCTTAGGGTCTTTGTGGTCAAATTGCTCTCTATACTATATTGGACCCTGTTCAGCCCAGCAATGGGCCTCCTCATATATTTCTACAATCTGGTTCGATGGTATTTTATAATCACCATTGTGATCTTTGTGCTACAGGAAAGAATACGTGGTGGACTGGAAATCCTAGAACTTGCATGTTACTGTTTTTTACACAAATAGCCACATTTAAATGCAAAGAAAAAAAATTAAGATTATAATGTTCACAATGTAAAAATTTAGGGAACATTTTGGAAATGTTCTAAGCCTTTGTAAACTGAGATGCATTTTTGCATGACTATGTCAAATATTTCTTACTAGCATCATTATTTGTTAAAGATATTTTGCACTTAAAAAAAGAAATATCCATAACTAACCCTGTACCTCTGGTAGCTCCTTTCTGAATATTTATTGGACTTTAGTTGCTCTTGAGACATCACCAAGGAAAATGCCAAGTGTGTGTTAAGAATTGAAGAGAAATGCCACCTCCTACATTTCATGGAAAAGCCCAGAAAGGATGTGGAACTAGATAAGATTCTATCCACAGATCATGTAGGTGGATAGAAAGAGGTTATCTAATGTGGTGAAGCAAAGCACCTAGACACGTAATGGGTGAAGCAGTCTCCCCAGAAGGCTGCTGGCAAGCTCTTTTGTTTGTTCCTGTACATACTGGTGCCCCTTAAATCAGAAGGCAGAGTCTATTTCTCCTTCTCTTGAATCTGGTTGGTCTTCTGACTTGCTTTGTCCAACCGAATAAAGCAGAAATAATGTTCTAGAATTTCCAGGCTCAGGCCTTACGATGACTAGAAGTTTTCCTTCCTCCCTTTTAGAAGCCAGATGCCACAGAAGAATTCTGACCACCTTCCTAGAAGGAAGCCAGCCACATGGAAAGAAAGAGATTATGTGGAGGAGGACTGTGGTGCCCGGTATGTGAATGAAGCCTTCTTGGACTTTCCAGAACCTTAGCCGTTGTTCAGCTGAGCTAGTGGACGCACAGAGTCATGAGCTATAGTAAATGCTTGATGTTTTTGACTACTAAGTTTGGGGATGGTTTGTTATGCAGCAAATGATACGAAAAACTGTGGCTTTAAACACAACTATTTGTATTTCTTATGAATGTAATGGGTTGAGTGGTAGTTTTGAGGAGCTGGACCAAGGTGGCCCATCTCCTTTGGAAGTGCTTGTGCCTCTGCAGCCAACTAAGGGCCAGCAGGTCAAAGAAGGCCTCAAGAATGATGACACAGCTCTGGCCCACAGGGTCTTTCATCCTCCAGCAGGCTCGCTCTCCTGGTGAAGCTGGAATTCTAAGAGTCAAAGCAGAAACTCACAAACTTTTATAAGCCTTCATTTACCTCAAGTCTGCTCTTGTCCTCTTGGCAAAGCAAATCATTCGGTTGAGTCCAGAGTGGAAAGGGATTACAAGGTTAGAGGCAAAGACCTTGGATAAAGGGAAGCCATTTATTGGGGGCCATTAATACTGTCAAATCTGCTATAAGGAACCTATGCAGGAGAATATTAAATAGCATTATTAAGATTTTGGACTGAGATCTGGAGTCAATTGGAAACACTGCACTTAAAGTTAAGTAAAATAATTAGACGAGCATTTTCTGACTTTTAAAATAGGTTTCCAGATTTTCTGGCCAAGTCTGAATTGATATTGATGTTTTATTTCCAATAGGGGATGGAAATTAAATTCCTGTTAATAGAGTTAGAGAATCAGGAAGAAATATCAGGCCATACACTACATGGTCTTTCATTCCATTAATTAAATCATAGTAATGAAGCAATCTTAAGGCTCTCAGAGTTCCTTAGAATCTTATCTCCTAGATTTAGCTCTCTAATTGTCTGTGAGCAGTCTGCTTTGAGGCTTCTTTCTGGAAACCTAAGGCTGTTTGAATTTTTGATTTATGGATGGGAGTCAATACCAGGCTCTTTAATAGGAAAAGAGTGTGTGTGAGTACACATGTACTTGGGCATTTATGTATAAGAGAATGACCATCTTTGATCCTCTGTAATTTCACTGAGATTTGGTTTTACCTACCTTCACCTCCCCTGCACTACTGGGAATCAACTTTGCATTTTCTCTTACTACCACCTTCTCTCTGGGAAGCAGATTAGTTTTCTACTCTGGATCTCAGAACTGCAGTCTGAGGAAAAGGCTGGGATGCCATGCTCAGATCCCCCACTTACAGTGGTGTGATGCTGCCCCCTGGGCAGTGACTCACATCAGTCAGATGAACAGTTCTGTGCTGTTCCTCTGCCCTCCACCACCCCCTCTATCGGCCCCATCTAGAACTTTAATACAGTGTTTCTGTTATTTATTATTCAGGAATTGGGAGTCTAGGAGACTGTGTTCTGGTTCTTGGGTCACTTAATGTCTTGGGGACTTAGTTTCCTCATTTGTAAAGTGAACAAGCTGGACTAGCTTTGAACAACCTAGGATGCCAGGATAAAACCAGACACAGGTCACAGGGTCCTAAACGGAGATGCCCCCAAACTCCCAGTAATGGCCAGACACAGCTGGAAGAAGTAGGCTTCAGCTGGAAGTAGGCTTTCAGGAAGAAGTAGAAAACAGCTGAAGAATAATAATTTTCCAACTATACCTCAGTAAAGTTAAAAAACAAGAATGATATTTGTGTTATAAAAGAATTATTGCACTTGATTCCAGGCTGTTATTAAACGATAACAAACTTACCCAAAGCGAGGGATAAGAGGCACAAAGGATTACAAACCTGAAAAGAGGTGTTCATTTGCAGAGAACTAAGGGCGTATCATTGCAAACAAAACTCACGGCGGTTCGCCAACTCAGGGATGTCTGAGGATAAGGATCACGAAATGTTTGCGCGGAGGACACAACACGTCCAATGTTTTCCATCAGAGTAATTTTGTTTGTTTTGTTAAAGAAGGGCAAGGCGGAAGGAAACAATGAGGCTGAGAAATACCACTTGGATTCAGCTGGGGGGGGATCCACTACATTTCACTTCCCAGTAAGCGAATTTAGCTTCAGCTTCACGACAGCATTTCCCCCAAGGGGTCCTTTAGGTCTGGCCCCTACCCGCTTCGTAGCTAGACTGGTACCCGTGAGATCACGTGTCCCGGCTCCCCCAGCGCTGGGCCCCCACACCCAGGACAGCCCTTTCGCGCGTGCGGCCCTCCAGCCTTCCCTCTCCCAGGACCCCTCACCAGCCTACCCCTACTTGTTGGGTAGGTCTTACTTCCAGGGAACCCATGCTGACCTTAGAAGGGGAGCAACCGTCGCCTTGGAATCCCGGCCTGGCCCTTCCTAGCTAACCCCGGGCGCTCCAGTGCGGGCTTCGCCGCAGAGTTCAGCGGGCGTGCCATCAGCCAGGCCGAGTTCCGCGGTCCGAGTTAAGGGGACCGCCCTATCTCAAACACAGCCCAGTTTCGCAAGGCTTCAACCCAGAACCCCTGGGTTATTCTAGGGGCCCATCCCAACCCCGCTTGCTATCCTGAGCGAGCGGCAGCGGGACCGGGCGCCTCGTCCTCACTCACCGACTGGGGCGCCCGGCCCGGCTGTAAGCTCCCGCCGCTGCGGGTGCTGCAAACCGGTCTGGCTTCCCTGCAGGGCGTGCGGGGATGGAGCAAGGGGGTGGAGAGAAAAGGGGAAGAGCCTGGCGGCCGGCGGGCGGGGCCTGCAGCCTCCCCGAGCCGCGGCAACAGCCACGCAGCCGGCCCTCTCCGCACCCCGCTCCGACTCCGAGGCGCACCGCACCGGGACCCGCGCCCGAGCCCGGGGCGCCGCTGCTCCCGGCCTTCGGTTCCCGAACGCGCCGCGGCGAGGCTGCTCCCGGCGGTGGAGCAGCTCCAAGGGGCTGGGGCTCCGGCTGCCGCTCATCGCTCTGTCTGGCCAGAGTGGCGGGGAAGGAAGGGGAAAGCGGGGACAGACGCATTCGCCGAGGCGCGTCCGGGACGAGTTTGGCCCCGCGCGGGCCCCGGCACCTGCCCGCCCCGGGGGCTGCCTCCCGGCCTCGGCCCCGCCCCGCCGCCCCTCCCGCGCCTCGCCTGCACTGCTCTCCCATCGCCGGGGGGAAGCGACAACATCTCGGTAACTTGCGGACTGTGGCGCAACTGGTCTCGACGTTGGCGGCCCTCGAATGCTGTCCGGGTGAGGTAAGTTTGCTGCGCGTCCCCGGCCCCTCCCCCAGACCCTCCTTGGGGGCTCGCGCTTGGGGCTCTGTGGCTTTGATAGATCCCGGTGGTCTCTCCACCCTTCCACTTGGGCTGTCCGCGTTGTGCTAGGGGTGACGTGGAGGGGGCGCCCGCGGCCACCAAAGCGGGACCTTCGATTCCAGGCGGGCACCCACCTCGCTTCCCCGATTCCTCGGGCTGCGGTGACACTCGGAGATCTCTCTAGGTTCGTTTAAACAGGAGCCCCTTCCCCTTTTCAGGGGAACCTGCGGAGTTTGGCAGCAGCAGGAGACACCTGCCCCTCTCAACCTCCCCCGGTGCCCAAAGGCGGCGAACTTGTTAGGCGCCCCTGGGATCTCTAGAGGGGCTTGCGAGTCAATGTTCTGCTCATTTCTGGCTCCGCAGCCGGATTGAACAGGTGCGGTAAGGTTCCAGCCTAGATGCAGCCAAGACTTAAGCGTTTCCCAGATTCTCTCCCCTAGCCCCGTCCGCGTGACGCTTTAACATCTGGGGGAGTGCGGGGGCAATGGGAAGGACACTGTCCGGGTTTGATTTGCATGCAGGTGCCTGGAGTCGCCCGAACAGAAAACCACAAATGCCCGCTTATCTCTCTATGCAGATGAGCGGTTGCCGCTGCTTATTCCTCGCCCCTCCTGCCCTCCTTCCCCAGCTCGCTGTCTCTGGTGCCCCGCACGGTTGGGGAGAAACCAGAGAAGTTGGTTGGGTAGGTGGATGTATTCTTTCATCTGCCCTGCTGAAATCAGGGCTCGGAACAAGGAAACGCTAGTTACTCTGATGCTTTTTAAACGGCGGGTGTTGCAGACCAAAATAACACCCCCGACCACTTGTACTACCTTTGCGACTCTGTCAGACTGCTGGAGGCCCTAGCTCTAAGGTGAATGAATATTCTTAAGGGACCAGTGATACTTCAGAATGTGTTAATCTCCTGCAAAGGAAAAGTGGTTCAAGCATCAGTACTTGTGAGCGTGGAACCCTTTTGTCCCTCTGAAGCATCCACCAGAGACTTCTTGTTCTGTGGAGAGGAACCGTGAGGCTCAGAGATTCAGGGATTTATCAAGGTAACAAGTAGCTGGTATTAAAATCATAGCCAGGTTTTCTGTCATAACCCAGTGACTGTTCTGTACTTGTATAATGTCTACCAAACAATGGCTAGAGTTCTTCTGCATTTATTGTGGTCTCCATGGTCTTACCATGAATTACTGTTCCCATTTTACGGATGAGGAAACTGAGGTTTAAACTAGTGATGAGAGTCTTCCATGGTATCACATCTGACTGAGTGGCACTCAATACTAGAACTCAGATCTCCTGATGTCTGCTCCATTGCTTTGTGTATTCTGCCAGCATTACACTTCTGAGAGCATTGAGGACATATCAGGGACCCTGCAATGTATTAAAGATTATTAAGTTTATGGGCTGGTGATATGGGTTCTAGTTCTGGCATTACATTTGGCTGTCTGACTTAGGCCAAATCATATCACCTCCAAGTTTCAAGTCTCTCACCTATCAATCAAACAGAAAGTTCATATTAAATTATGTTACTTCTTTCCAGTTTTAGTATTCTCTGAAGCTTACCAATGTATTACCGTTTGACTTGAAAATCTTGTAAGGGAGCTGAAGTACACTAAAATACATGGCAGGGGTTACTTGAATATCCTGAAAGTAAACTCAACTTTTTTTTTTTTTTTTTTAGTTTCATGGTTTTCATATAGTAAGGACTCAATAAATAGCTATTGAATTAATGAAGAGGTGAGTGAAATCATTCATAACAAGGAAAACAGGTGCCGTCAAACATAGAAAGCATCTCACAATATAAATTCCTAATACATAAGATAATTTACCTACAGGGTGTACCTCCTGAAGCTGGCAGGTAGAGAGGGCCCATTGTCACTGTCTTTCCTGAGTGTGTCATAGAAAGAAGAGTTTTTCTTTCTCTCTGTGCACAATAGACTCATGTATGTTCAGGCTTTTTTCCTCCCCACCCTCTTAATTGTAAAGATACATTCTTAGAAACTGTCCTGTCCCATTTTATGAAAGGGGATGCCCAACCAGCCTTTTTTTTTTTTTTTTCTTTTTTTTCTTTTTTAATAGGTATTAAGTGAATTTCAACAGATGCTAATCCTGGTCATGGTTTCAGAGGGGGAACCTAATTAATGAAACCAACCTAGTTTCTGTTCCCTTTAAGAATATTATTTTCTTGGGCGGCACCTGTGGCTCAAAGGAGTAGGGCACCGGTCCCATATACTGGAGGTGGTGGGTTCAAACACAGCCCCGGCCAAAAACTGCACACACATACAAAAAGAATATTATTTTCTTTTCACCACTTCTTCCTATAGGCAGACAAGTAGCATTTTTTTTTTTTTTTTTGAGACAGTCTCACTATGTCACCTTCAGTAGAGTGCTGTAGCGTCACAGCTCACAGCAACCTCTAACTCTTGGGCTTAAGCAATTCTCTTTCCTCAGCTTCCCAAATAGCTGGGACTACAGGTGCCTGCCACAACGCCCGGCTATGTTTTTGTTGCAGTTGTCATTGTTTAGCTGGCCTGGGCCAGGTTTGAACCCGCCAGCCTTGATGTATGCAGCTAGTGCCATAACCACTGTGCTATGGGCGCCAACAAGTAGCATTTTTAATGTTTGAAATGATGACAAAGAGTACAATGGATCTATTATTAACAGATCCAAAATTTATATTGAGGATTGAGGTCTAATTTCTTCTGATAAAAAATTCAAATATTAACTAGTTTAAAGACTCACACCTTTTATGGATAAAGAAACGGACAGTTAGAAAGGTGAATTGACTTGCTTATGATCACACAAGTCATAGCAGGAGGACCAGGGCTGGTATGAAATTCTTATGAAGGCTCGTATTCAAGGGCTCATATTCTATAGTGAGGGTGCAATTTTGACCTTTAGAAACGATAGAGGATTAACAAAAAACTTCTGTTTATTATAAAGTCAGTACATTTTCAAATGGTTTAGGATGTATATTTTAAAATGTCCTCATCTAAGCAGATACCATTAAAGAGAATACGTTTTTCTGTTTTTATCTATTTATGATTCTCTTGGCTTATATACATCACTAGACTCAGAATGAATACCATATATACTCGAGTATAAGCCGAGTTTTTTCCGGCACAAAATTTGTGCCGAGTTCGGGTTTTTTGGCACAAATTTTGTGCCGAAAAAACTCGGCTTATACTCGAGTATATACGGTACTTTGCTACAACCAGTGTTGGAGAGAGGACACTATTTGAATGGAAACACAAATGTATGCTGGTTTTCTAAGCTTCTCTTCCTGGTAAATAAAGCCAGAAACCAAAGGAGACCCTGCATACAGCTGGTAAAGTCATAAATATGTATATATTTACTTTGCATTTGCATTTTGCTTTTACTTCTGTTAAATAATGAGTCAGAACGTTTAATATCCTGGAAAAATAATTTTTTCCTCCCGTGGCCAGAGAGCCTTCATTAGAGTTATTCTGTAAAACATCAAGTTCCAAACGTATTTGTTGCTGAAGCATGTTCTCTTTGTATCCAGTGCATTAGCTGGAGTTGGAAGGAATCCTTTTATTTTTTCAGAAGCTGCCCAGTTAGAAGAGTATATTATGTAGCTCCGTTGTTCATTTGTGGTCTTATCTATGGAGCAGGGTGTGTTACTTTCTTCTAAATGCCAGGGAAATCAGGGAGGGAGGACAGCTAGCCTTTTTTTTTTTTTTTTTAATTAGTTTTGTTTTTCCTTTTTCAAATGAATTGTAGTCTACTGATGAAATTTTTGAGGTACACTGTCCTAAACAGTCAGCTCCTGTTGACAAAAAGTATTTGATTCTGTCAGGTTCCTTTCAATATAAAAGACTAGGTCAGGGAAAATGGGCTTGATTTTGTACCTTCTAGTCTTAGTTGTAGCTACTCCTTCATCAGAGGTATATAAAGGAGATGATCATACAGGAAAGCCCTGGAATCCCGCCTGAATCAGACTACTCCTGGGAAGATTTGAAAAAGAAGTACCTGGGACAAGATTGCATCTTCAGCCAGCTGATTGTACCTTGGTATTACTATACTGAGTTAAAACAAACTGGCCCTTGAATGAACAACCACCTGAAGTGGGTGTTCTCCTAGCAAGTCTTCTGTACTGTGAAAGGGACCGAATAAACAATGGGTACGTAGCGTGTTTGGCATAGTTTATCTGGTCAAAGTTCTGGAGACTCATCTTCTCTAATACTTTTAGAACATTAATTGTAATTGATTTATATACAATGAAATTGTAATGAAATATAAAGCATTGAGTATTGCTCCCACTTAAAAAAAATGTGTGTATGCATCTTTCAGTGGAGGTTCAGGCAAGGGTTGGAATTGCAGTGCTAAGGGACAAGGGAGTATAATTACCTTGAATTGGAACTAAAGTTCAGAGACATGACTATAGAAAGTCTATTCATTTTGTAAGAAGAAAAGTGGTACTTAAACCTTCATCATCCAGTAATGCTGAGCAAGAGGTTTGAGGTGGAGGATAAAGTTATAGTTAGTGATAAAATGGTGTTTCTTTGCTTCATAGACAGACTAGCATCAGAAATGCAGTGGATTCAACATGACATATAGGGTTTTGTTTTTTTTTGACATTTAATACGCACTTTCCCCCTTTTTTTTGATGCCCACCATCATGTTCTCTGGATCACGTGGTCATACATTTGATAATAAGTAAGGAAACAATTAAAGCAGCGGTAACTGGAAAGCAGTACTCTGACTTCCTTGAGGAAGCTGTGAGCACATCCTAGGTGTGCAGCAAATATTTGTCAATGGAAAAGGTTAGGCAGCACGTTTTATTTATATTTGTATTCTTGGAACTTCACTCTGTGTCTGGCAGACGGTAAGAATTTAATAAGTGTGCACTGAACAATTTATGCGTCCAGATGAATTTACTCTTTAGAATCTTGGGGTGTTCCATAATTATTCAAATGATTCTGTTATTTTCCAAATCATTTTTAAAATGTCAGGCAGGCTGATAGACACTGATTTTAATTATTTATAATGGTCCTTTTTTAAAAAAAAAATCATAAATGGTATTCATTCACTGGACTCCAACCTTATATTGCCCAACAGGCCTAGGAATAATTTTTTATTATTTCTCTTCTTTAGGAGAAAAACAAATATTCAATGTGTTATACATTTTGTTTAAAGTATCTGATAATAATACTTTTGAAACACCCAGAGGGGCTTAATTGTTGGTTTGGTTCAGGGTATAGAAACAGAATGGACTTTAACTTTCTCTAAGTGAATCAGCTGAAATATCATCTCCTTCTAGAGCCTTCTCTGATCATTAACCTACAAGGGACCTTCCCATATGCTTTGCTCACTTGTCACAATGGATACTTATGCAGTTATGCTGTTCACTTGTTTTTCTGTCACCTATGCCCAAACTCATGCTCAACTCAAGATTGTAAACTCCTGGAGGGCAGACGTCACGTTTCTTTAGCAGTGTGTTTCTATTGTTGGCACAGGGTAGGTGCCAGGCTTTTTGTATATTCTATATTTAAACGAATGCAAATATATAAATGAATGAATGAATAAGCCCTATCCATTCTGTCAAGATGAAATGGGCTACCACTTGGGTTGCTCAAGCTGAACCAGTCCAGCTTTGAAGACAGTGCTTACATGTTAGCCATGACAGCTCCATTAAAATGGTGTAGAGCCCTTCAGCATGAGGAAACTTTCATTTAGGTCAATACATTCTGCCATGATTTCAAATGAAGCACTATCTTTATTTAAAGAGCGATTCCTTTTACTTACTCGAAAATTAATGGTAGCAAAGAAATTAGTAAAAATTATTAAGCACAAAACAATGCATTCCAAAATTGTTAAAATGGGCTGCAAAAGTACCTAAATCATAAACATGTTAATTCCACATTAAGACATTAGTGTTAATAGACAAGTTACTTACTTACTAATAGACTAATCGTCTTAGTGTTAATAGACAAGGTGAGTCCCATGATGCCTCACATAAAGTTTTCCAGTCTTAGCTCCTTTTTTTTTTAATCGTTAGATAGTCCAATACCATGGAAGAAACCAGAGCAGTGGTTCTCAAAGTGTGCTCTTTGAACCAGTAACATTACCTGAGAAGCTATTAAAATGCACATTCTTATGCTTCACGCTAGACTAAATGAAAGGCAAAGTGTGGGGATGGAGTTTGGCAGTCAGAGTGTCAACAGGCCTCCAGGTGAATCTGATCCACACTCAATATTGCCAGTAAATGTTACATCTGTTGCTTGAAGTCTAAGCCTCCTGAGGTGTTCAGTTTTCCCACCAGGGAAATCAGGATGCTTCGGGAAGGTGCCATCTGCCTGCTCCATCAGAAATATGAAGGGAGAAATGAAAAAATTCACTCTCTGCTAGTCTCAGCTTTTCTCAGAAACTGTGTGGATCACAAGAGACAAATTCTTGTGACTGGATTGGATACCTAGGACCTACATGGTCTATAAAAATGCTTTTGATAGTCACTAACCCTGCCAAATGGTGGGTACTCCCAGGGCTGGAAACAGCTTCAGGGATTGTGGGTAATGAGCAGTGAGACGCTAGGTCCATGCATGACTTATTTTTGGATTTTATTTCGACATCAAGTGGAGAAAAGATTACAAGAGCTAGTGGTTGTCTAGGAAGAGGAACCGTGGTTTTCTGACATTCTCAGACTGTTTCAAGTCAGTGCAGTATAGTCAATATTGATGGACTGTTTGGCCAAAGACAATGCCAGGTGCAATGATGTATACAAAAAAAGCATAAACGTGTCCTGGCTGTCAAGGAGGCTGACTGTGCTGAGAACTTCCTCTATTCCAGGCACTTCTCAAGTTGTTTCTTTTCATCGCCATATGTTTTACAAGGTAGGCTCCTGTGTCCTTGCTGTAAAGAAGGAAGTGAAGACCTAGTCAGATGAGTAGTAAATTGCACATGAGTATAGAGCCTGTAAGGGATGTTGCTAAGGTGCCAGCCATGGGTTTTCTGCTTTTAAAACTTATACTTTTTATATCTGTTTCATACTGTAGCATCTTGGAACAAGAGTTTTAAGAAGAACATAAGTGAACCTAAAATGTAGGTCTCCAACCTAGTCTCTGAACTCTAAATTGCATGATTGACCTTGCACTTGAACATCACAGAGCACCTCAAATTCTACCTGTCCAAAACCAGAACTGTGATCTTTTTTCTCTATACCTAATACTCTTGCCAGGGTCCCCAGCTCTCTGGTGGACACTGCTACCCACCAAGTAGCACAAGCAGAACCTTGGAAGCCATCCTTGGCTCCATCTTTTCTGTTCCCTGTGTCTAATCCATCAGCAGTGCCTATCGATTGTGCTCCCAGCCATCTCATCATCACTTCTGCTGATTCTATCCTAGCCCAGCTTCGTATCTGTCTGCTGAACTCGTCTCTTGAGTACACTGTGACTCTCCGCTAATCTACTACTCATACTGCAGCCAGAATGCTAAAGAAGGCTGAGAGGACCAGAAACCCTTCTGACTGGATCTTTAGTTCCTGCACCCAGCCAGACCCTCATGAAATATAGCAAGACCCTCATGAAAGCAGTCCCCGGGGACTTTCTCCTGCAAGCTTCCAAGGATTTGTTGCTTCAAGTAGAGTTCTACTCTGATGCTTTTACTCTCCTGGAGGATAGTCAGATCAGGTTCCTAACTATAGTCAGCTGCTCTTAAAGGTGTAGGATGCAAACTCCACAGTGGTCCTAGGAACTTGCTCAACCCCACTCCAAATCCGAAGATTTTAACAGTGCTCTGGGAATCCCCGAGGTGTGCTCACTCATTCTAGCAAGGAACAAAAGACTGCTCCACCACCACAGTTACTTATACTTGGGCCTAAGGGTCCATGGCTTGAAATCATTCTCTCTGTAGTTCTTGTAATAGAAACCAGTTGAAATAGGTAGAGGAAACCTTCCTGACCGAGGGGTGGGGTAGAAGGGTGCTGGAGAGAGAGAAACACGGATTTGCCTCAGTCTCCCCAGTGGCCTGCCTGTGTGCCTAAAGTAAAGATCCAGATCTTCCAGGGCAATCTGCACAGCCCGGGTGCTGCCCACCACTCCAGTTTAAGACCCGCCACTCTATCTGGCCACACTGAGCACTGCCAGCTCCAGACCAGCATACATGTTGCTCCTTCTGGAGTATTCTTCTCAGTGGCTGATCAAGTGTTAGGTCAGTTCTAAGGTTACTTTCGAAAGGGGACCTTCATCACTTACCCCCAGTCCAGGACAGGGCCCCAGTTTGTTCTCCAGGAAGAGTTCAATGCTGTGATTACTTGACTCATTCCATCTCCCCAGTAGTGAGACAGTGCTAGCACACATATTATTTTCCTGAATAAATGCCAGTACTTTCACCTTAAAAAAAAAAAAAATCTCTTTTGTAGAATTCCAGTGAAGAAAGGATATGCACAGAGATTGTGAATGATCCACCTTCTGTCCGTGGGCGTTCCATGTTCTTTACCACTGCCTAATTCCCCAGCCAACACTACCAGCATTTCTGTAATGGTAGCTGCGGTCATTATTCCCAAGAAAGGTTACCCCAAAATCATCATCTAAAATAATTCTGGAAGAATGCCTAAGATACTGGTATCTTTGTTTGTTTCTGGGGAGGTGAATTGACTAGCTGGGGGGTGGAGATGGGATGGATGGGAGGGCGTTTTTCATTATATACCATATTGTACTTCTGAATTTTGAACCAGATGTTTGGATTTCTTACTTAAAAATTAAAATTATAAAAGTAAAAGGAGGGAAGGCATAAAAGGGGATGTGAAGGAATAGGAATGATTGTTCTTTACAGAAAAGAAGATGGAAGTACAGTTGTAGGAGGTTTTGTCTTCAAGGATATGCCCAGTTATTCTGAATTGCTGTGTGCATCTATGGAAGATTATATGGCTTCTACTTAAAGGGATTCCAACAGTGTAACTGGACTTAAAGAAGTTCGCCTGACATTGCTCATCACAAATTATTACATTTATTACGTTATATAGTCTAATTATTTAACAGCAGAGGCCAGCCATGGTGGCATGCCCCTATAATTTCAGTGCTTTGGGAGGCTAAGGTGGGAAGATCACTTGGAGCCAGGAATTTGAAATTAGCCTGGGAAATATAGCAAGACACTATCTCTAGAAAAAATAAAAAATCAGCTGAGGATGGTGGCGGGTGCCTGTAGTTCCAGCTACTCAGGAGGCTGAGGCGGGAAGAGTGCTTGAGTCCAGGAGTTTGAGGTTATAGTGAGTTGTGATTGGACCACTCCACTCCATCCTGGGCAACAGAATGAGAACAAGACCATGTCTCTAAAAATAAATAATAAATAAATGATCTAAATATCCTTAGGATAGAGTTAGAGACAGTATAGAAATTGATTAATATAAATTGGCCTTAGTTAAGCTTGTATTCGATCTTTGCACATGGTTTTTTCAGTTGGTCACACTTGAACTATAAATAAAAGAAATGCCAACCTATTATAATTCATTCAGGCTGCTATCATAAAATGCCACAGACTGGCTTATAAACAACAGAGATTTATTTCTCGTAGTTATGAAGATTGGAAGACTAAGATCAGGTTACTAGAATGGGCAGGTTTGATGAGGCCCCTCTTCCAGGTTTCAGAGGGCCAACTTCTCATTGTATCCTCATTATGGCTGAAAGAAAGAGATAGAGCTCTCTGGGTTTCCTTTTGTAATTACAAGGGGACTAGTCCCATTCCTGAGATCGCCAGCCCTTGACCTAATTACCTCCCAAAGACCTCCACCTCCTAATAGCACCACCTTGGGAATTAGAATTTCAACTTGAATTTGAGGGATATAAAACATTCAGACCATTGTATAACCTTACATCATTACCCTACACAAACCATCTTCATTCTACGTTGAAAACTAGTATATACATGGATATACAAATAATAAATATAACTAAAACAAAAGTTTCATGAGAAAATACTTAACCATGCTGTATGAAATGTGCTCTGTTATTATTATCTATGTCCCCTCCTACCTCCAATCCCCACCATACACTGGTCGAGCCATGGAATTGACTTTCCTTCACATTGAAGAGCAGAAACCTGCAAGTTGGAAAATGTGTATCTAATCTTCCATCCTCTCTAGTGCCTGTGGTCTGTGCTCAACCCAGAGGCTGAGGAGCTTGGTGACTCCACATCCAGTGTTTTTCCAGTCCTATGGAACCTCTCAGAGGGTTATGAGTTAATAGTGCCCTAATGTCACTCTCTGCTAAGTTTTAATTTCTGTCAACTAGGCTGTGTGAAATTTGGAGTGTAGGCATAAGGTAGAACTTGGTGTTGGAGAAAAGTGACTCATACGGCTGCTGTGTCTCGCATATGGGATAGATAAGCTTTAGTAATGAAGGATGGCCTTTAAACTGGGACACATCTATATTTTTTCATATTGTGCTCACCCTAAAGTTCATACTAATTTATTTTAGCAAGAACCTAAATGCTGTACGAAAAAACCCTCAGTTAAAAAATCTGTCAAGAATAACTTGACAGCATATATTTTTTTCTTTCTGAAATTCCTGGGGACTTCAAGCTGCTCATTTTAATTGGCTGCCCAAGCACAAAGTGAAAGCGCCTCAAAACAGGTAACTCTTGGCTCTCAGAACCTTTAGGGAGGGCGTTTTACTTCTAGAATAAATTTTCTGATTGCTTGCTCCTTTAAGTGCCGGCATTTATTATGGCCGAGTTCTGTACAGAAAAATTTCCCAATGTTGTCAGATCTTTCGCTGATCCTTAAAAGATTACACAGAACAGAATGTGTTTTTTATGCTATGATAAAGTGATAGATTTAGGATTCCTTCAGGGATGCGAGGTTCTTTGCCCTTGCACTCCCTGGCCCTGCTTGCTGTTTTCAAAAATCTTGTCTGCTTTTTTCTTGATTTTTTTTGAAGGGAGGGAACTGTTTCTGTGGCTTTTAGCAGTGGGGCCTCTTCACTTATTGTTTGCTGTGAGGAATCTCTTGTGAGCTTGGGAACCAGATAACAATCTTGTCTGAATTGTACTTCCCAAATAGACTCAGATTATCTATGGAAATTGAAGTTTTGTTTTAAAAGGAAAAAAATTGAGGGAGGGCTTCAAGAGTTCTGTTTGTAAAGCAAGCAAGGTTAGTTCTTTCTTGTTCACTGAGTTCATTGGCTAATAAAAAGCATATTTTTCTTCCATCCTGTTCTTGGGTTGTTCAGATAAAGTGCTATCATCTCAGACTGAGATAGGCATGGTTTCTTTTTCTTTATTTTTATAAAATATTTATAATGTGTTTACTGCATCATGGTCTACACCAAGCAAGATATCATAGACTATTTCATTTAACTTAAACATAGTGGTAATTTATGGGTATTTGGTACCCGTTTCATTTGCAATCATTTTTGCCTTTAGAGGTTATAGATTTCCAAAAGTATTTCTCTTTCCCTCAGAGAAATTGCAGAGAATAATTTCCCAGAGTTTCCTGATTTTCATCTTTCATTGCCAAACAATCTTTAACACCCTCAATAAAACACATAAGGTGAATAATGAAAAATTAACTTATTTTTAAAGATATGAACCAGACTGCTCTTAGGCTCGTGAATTTGGTATATGGAAACAAAAAAACTATGGTGTCATTGCTTTGGCAAGCTGTAATTAAATGATGCCCTTTTGTTGTTTTTCCCAAGACAGAGCACTGAAGATTGTGGAACTGAAACAAATGGGAAGTCAGTCTCTCATGCTAAGGGTTAAGAATGAAACATGAATTATGTTTATGTTTGTTTATAGAAGACAGAATGGAAATTCAGCTTTAAAGATTTGTGTACAGTTGGGCTTCATTATTTAGTTTAGCAGTTTCACAGACACTCCCTCTCCTGCACGACAATTTATAATGTAAACATGATGCATCATTTCATTTTGTGCAAACTTTATACAAGGAATAGTCATTTCCACATATGTCAAAAGACTTCTGGAAGCATTTTAGAACTGAATGCTAAGTATCCTACATGTGCGCCTGGAAGCTTTCAAGATAGATGATCAGAGCTTCTTGACATTACATTTTTATTTCATTCATCTGCCTTCTTAGTGAAATGTAAAGTTTCACAAGAGCAAGACCTTTGTTTGGTTTACTTCTGTATTCTCAGCACCTTGAACAGTGCTTAGCACAAAGATGGCCTGTATTTACCATTTGTTGAATGAATGAATTCTTAAGCTATATGAATGAATTTTATTTATTTATTTATTTTTTGCAGTTTTTGGCCGGGGCTGGGTTTGAACATGCCACCTCCGGCATATGGGGCTGGTGCCCTACCCCTTTGAGCCACAGGCGCTGCCGATATATGAATGAATTTTAAAGCTGTAACGTTTTTCAACTTCCGAGTTCCCCTTTCCTTTAAAAATGCCTACCAAAATAAATAAATAAATCAATAAAAAATACCTACAGTCCAGCTCCTACTCTTACCATTGTTTCAAGTTCCCTTCCCAAGGAGCAGCCTTGTTTATTGCCAAATTTGAGGTTTTCCCCCATCTCTTGCTTTTTTGGCCTATTCCAATTAGAACAATTTAATGCCTACTGTCTCTTAGGCACTCATCTGCTCTTGGGATCTAAACTCTGACCTCTTTGAAAAATACCTGTTAGAAAATCTATACTTGCAACAGTGCTGTCACCTTTTTAAAAATGCAGTCTACCTCTCTTCCCAAATTCTAAGTTTTCATCAAAGATACTCTTCATTCTTTTTATCTGCCTTTGAAATATTAGCAGTCTTTTTACTTTGCTTATCTCTATGTATGTGCAGCTCCCAGCTTAAAAAAATGTTCTGTTCTCACCTCTATTTTCTAAGTTAATGCCTCTCACCTAGTCTGTTACAGCAGTTTCCCAAATGGCTTCCGTGTCTCCCTATCCTCCCCTTTTATCAGTTACGATACCTGCTTTCAGACATTATAATTTTGTCACTGCCATGCACAGACATTTTAGAAGCTCTACTGTGTCTGAAATATAAATGCTTTGATTTGGTCCATGGGTCCACTCACAGTCTGGTCTTAGTTGCCATTAATGACTGTCATTGTTATGGTTGTAGTATAGCAGTGACAGCAGCTACCATTTCTTTAACTCTTACTCCATGTCAGTCACAGCACATAAGAAGGCGGGAACTCATAAAGCTTCTTAGTGTGTGTTGCAGCTATATAATGATGCTGCTATGGGTGGAAGGTGATAGGGCAGGAGAAGGGTGTTGGGGACAGACCATGGACATCTTGTCAGCTGTGCTAAGGAGTTTGAAGTTTTCTTCTACAGGAAATGAGGCAACAATTAGAAGAGTTTCCTGGACAAGTGATGAGCTCCTATTTTATTTCAGGTCAGCACCAGGAACTATAGTTTAGAAGATGAATAAGAAGGGTAAGAGCTGAATACAAGCAGACTAATTACAGGAGAGATGATGAGGGCCTGAATTAAGGAAATAAGGATAGGGACGAGTAAGAAGATTCGAAATTAGGAGGGGGAGTCTAGGACTTGGTGACTACCTGGATATGAATTTTGGGAAATTGTAGAAGAGATGATTCTCTGGCTTTTGGCTTGAGTGGCCAGAGACTGGGGTTGCCACTCAACAGAAAGAATGCTGAGAAGAGCAGCACAGGTGGTGGCCGAGGCAGGGGACTGTGACGAGGAGTCCTGTTTGGGACGTGTGTTTGACACATCTGTGGACGGCGAGGCAGAGTGTGTCTGTAAGGAGAGAAGTCCAGGATGGAGACCCTGGCTGTGTTATGGTGACATGCTCTGGGTGGCGACTGAAGCTGCGTGAGAGTGAGATCCCTGCAGGACACCCAGGTGGAGAGTCTAGAAGAAAGCTGTGTGTGAGTGGAGTGTAAGAAGAGGCCGTGATGGATGAGCACTTGGCAGTGACTGAAGCCATGGGATTATGATAAAGGAGGCTTGCCTGAAAGGGTTTGTAGGATAAGAGAAGAGAACATCATCCCCAGATCTTCATTTGCAATTTTGTTTCTCCACACCTTGGCTCGTGCCCTTGTTTTCTTACCAAATCTTCTCTCTCTTTTTTCTCTGTTTAAAGAACTGGCTTCCTATTTTCATGATTGTGCACACACCCACTGTTTTGGAAGGCCTCTCGGACCCCGGCTACTTCTCCAGAAGTGATTTCCCAAGAACACATTCTGTTTGGTATTCTTTCGAGACGCTTTTGGAGCTGTCCCTGGGGGCTCATGTTTCATTTTGCTCTCAGCTTATCTGCCCGAGCAGACTCAGGTCCTGAAAGCAGGGTCCATGTCTTGGTCTGCTCTGTCTCCCCCCACGCCTAACAGTTCTTTCTACATTGTACCTGCTCCTGTTACATTTTCCCTCCTTTTTCCTCTCTGGAAGCTCATTTGCTGAACATATTGTAGTTATTTTTACTTCATTTAAAAAAAATTTTATGTTATATAATAGTTGTACATATGTTTGGAGTACATGTGACATGTTGATACCTGAATACCATGTGTAATGATCGAAGCAGGGTAATTTAAGTTTCCATCACCTGGAACAGTTCTTTGTGTTGGAAACATTACAGTTCTTCTAACTATGTAGAAGTATACAGTAAATTATTGTTAACTGTAATTTCTCTACTGTACTATCAAATACTAGAATGTATCCCTTCTATCTTGCTGTATTTTTGTACCCCTAAACCAACTTCTTTTCATCCCCTCCTTCCCTGTTGCTTTTCCCAGCCTCTAAGAACTATCATTTACTCTCTACCTCCATGAGATCCCCTTTTAAAGTTTCCATATATAAGTGAGAACGTGCAACATTTGTCTTTCAGCGCCTGACTTATTTCACTTAACATGATGACTTGCAGTTCCATATATGTTGCTGCAAATGACAAGATTTCTTTTTTTTATGGATGAATAATATTCTATTGCATGTGTGTGTGTATATATATATATATAGGTATACATACACACTACATTTTCTTTTTCCACTCATCTATTGATAGATGCTTAGTTTGCCTTCATATCTTGACTATTGTGAATAATGCCGCAGTAAAGATGGACTGCGGATATCCCTTTGATATACTGACTTCCTCTTTTGGGTATATATCCAGCAATAGGATCGCTGGATCAAATGGTAGTTCTATTTTTAGCTTTTTGAGGAACTCCCATACTGTTTTTCATGACGGCTGTGCCATTTTACATCCCAGACATCCATGTATGAGGGTTTCCCTTTCTCTGCCTTCTTGTCAGCATTTTTTTTTTTAATAGTAGCCATTCTCACTGGCACAAAAAAAAGACTTATAGATCACAACTGAAAACTGGCGTGAGATATTATTTTTTTAATTTCAGAATACTAGGAGGTATATAGGTTTTGTTTACATATTTTGTTTTTGTACAAATTAGTGAAAGTAACAAGTGTGCCCTATTCCCCAATAGAGTGCACTATACCCAGTAGGTATGAATTTCTCCATTCCCTCCTCTCTGCTCCTCCCCCCAGCATGATTTTCATTGAAATTACTTCCCTATGTGCACTTAAGTGTTAATCGATTAGTTCCAATTTCATATTGAGTATATGTGTGTGCTCTTCCATTCTTGTGATGTTTCACTTAGGAGAATGGTTTCAAGTTCTCTCCAGGTCATCACAAAAGATACTAGATAGCCGTTTCTTTTTTTGGCTGAGTAGTACTCCATGGTATGCAGATACCACAGTTTTTTTAATTGCATTGGCTATTTATGTATTGGTGGACACTTGGGTTGTTTCCATGTCTTTGCATTTGTGATTGTGCTTCTATCAACATTTGAATGCAGGTGTCCTTTCTGTAAAGTTACCTTTTTTCCTTTGAGTATATACCCAGCAGTGAGATTGCTGGATCAAATGGTAGCTCTACTTTAAGTTCTTTGAGGTATTGCTGTACAAGTTTTCACTAACAGTGAATGAGAGTTCCTTCTCTCCACATCTGCACTAATATCTGTTGTTTTGGTACTTTTTAGTATAAGCCATTCTCACTGGAGTTAGGTGATATCTTAATGTGATTTTGATTTGCATTTCCCTAATGATTAGAAACATTGAACATTTTTTCATTAGTTTGTTAGCCACTACATTTGAAAAGTTTTCATGCTAATTTGCTTGAGTTCTTTGTAGATACTGGTTATCAGTCCTTTATCAGATGTGAATATTTTCTCCCATTCTGTGAGTTGTCTATTTGCTCTTTTGATTGTGTCCTTAGCTGTGCAGAAGCTATTTTATTTGATCAGGTCCCATTTATTATTTTTTTTGTTGTTGCTGTGATTGCTTTTGGGGTCTTCTTAATAAATTCTTTGCCTAGGCTGACATCTGTAAGAGTTTTTCCAACATTTTCTTCCACAATTCTTACCATTTCATGCCTTAGGTCTAAGTCTGTTATCCATTGTGAATTAATGTCTGCGAGCTGTGAGAGGTGTACATCCTGTTTCAGTCTTTACATGTGGCTATCTGGTTTTCCCAGCACTGTTTATTAAATAGGGATTCTTTTCCCCAGTGTATGTTTTTATCAGTTTTGTCAAAATATTAGATGAGAATACGAGGATTTGTTCTGGGTTTTCAATTGTGATCTATAAGTCTTTTTTTTGTGCCAGTACTAGGCTGTTTTGATTACTATAGCCTTGTAGTATAGCTTGAAGTCTGATAAAGTGATTTCTCCCACTTAGTTCTTATTACATAAGATTGCATTGGCTATTTGGGTTTTTTTCTGGTTCCATACAAAGCGTACAACTATTTTCTGTAGATCTGCAAATTTGGCAGTGGTATTTTAATGGGGATTGTATTGACTCTATAAATCACCTTGGGTAGTATAGCTATTGTAACAGTGTTGATTCTGCTGAACCACAAGCATGGTAAATTTTTTTCATCTGTTTACATCCTCTGCAATTTCTTTCCTCAGTGTTTTGTAATTCTCCCTATAGAGGTCTTTTACTTACTTTGTTAAGTATATCCCTAGGTATTTAATTTTTTTGTTGTTGTTGCTACTGTGAATGGTATTGTCTTTTTGATTTGATTCTTAGCATGATTATTGTTGGCAAATATGAAAGCTATTGGTTTTTGTACATTGATTTTGGACTTTGCTGAATTTATTTATCAGTTCCAAGAGTCTCTTGGTTGAATCTTTGGGGTTTTCTAGATATAAGATTATACTGTCAACAAAGAGCAATAGTTTGATCTCTTCTTTCCCCATTTGGGCCCCTTTGGTTTCCTTGTCTTGCCCGGTTGCTCTGGCGAGAACTTCTAGCACTGTGTTGAATAAAAGTGGTGAAAGTGGGCAGCCTTGTCTGGTTCCCGTTCTGAATGGGAATGTTTCAGTTTTTCCCCATTCAATATGATGTTGGCTGTAGGTTTGTCATATATAGCCTGTAGAATATTGAGGAATGTCCCATCACATTTTCCTGGTTAATAATGTTGAACATTTTCTCATATACCTGTTTTCATTTATATATCTTCACTTGAGAAATGGATATTGAGGGTTTGCCCATTTTTAATCAAAAACAATTTTTTTTTTACCCATTGAGTTGAGTTCCTTGTATATTCGGTTATTAATCTCTTGTCAAATGGAGAATTTTCAAATATTTTCTCCCATGCTGTAGGTTATATCTTTACTTTGTTGGTTATTTCCTTTGCTGTGCAGAAGCATTTTACCTTGATGTAATACCATTTGTCTATTTTTTACTTTTGTTCCTTACACTTACTCAAAAAGTTTTTACCCAAACCAATGTCCTGTAATGTTTTCCCAATGTTTTCTTTTTATGTATTTTCACTGTTTGGGGTCTTAACATTTAAGTCTTTGATGCATTTTGAGTTGGTTTTTATGTGTGGTGAAAGATGGGGATTTAGTTTGATTCTGCATGTGGATATCCAGTTTTGATAGCACCATTTATTAAAGAGACTGTCCTTTCCCCAGTGTATGATGTTGGAACATTTATCAAAATCAAATTGGCAGTAAGTACATGGATTTCTTTCTATATTCTCTATTCTGTTCCATTTTTCTATGTGTCTATTATTACACCGATACCATGCTATTTTGATTATAATAGTTTCTAGTGTAATTTGATATCAGGTAGTGTGGTGTCTCCAGCTTGGTTCTTTTTGCTCATGATTGTTTTAGCTATTTGTAGTCTTTTGTGGTTTCATACAAAAATGTTTTTGTAATTTGTTTTATTTTTATTTATTTATTTTTTCTATTTCTGTGAAGAATGCCACTGATATTTTGATAGGGATTGCATTTAATCTGTAGATTGCTTTACATCAATGTTTGTCAACCTTTTTTTATCTCACAGCACACTTGAACCTACAGTTAAACTTCCAAGGCACACTTAAATTACATTGATTTAAAAAAAAGTAAAAAATATAGTTACGTGCTTTGGACTTCTTTTGAAAATAAATTAATTAATGATCTTTAAAAGTTTTTGCAGCATGCCTAAAGTCCTCTCTTAGCACATCAGTGTGCCACAACACACCAGTTGAAAATCTCTGCCTTAAGTACACAGATATATTAAGAATATTAATTCTTACAATCCATGAGCATGGGATAGCTTTTCATTTTTTTTTCCTGTGTCTTCTTCAATGTTTTTCACAGGTGTTATATAATTTTCCTCATAGAGATATTTCATACGATATGAAATTGTTTAAATTTATTTTTTGTAGCTATTGTAAATGGGACTGCTTTCTTGATTTCTTTTTCAGATTCATTCCTGTTAACTTATAGAAGCACTATGTGTTCTTGTATGTCAATTTTGTATCCTGCAACTTTATTGAATTTGTTTGTTAGTTCTAAGAGATTTTTGGTGGAGTCTAGGTTTTTCTAAATACAAGATTGTTTCCTTTGTGAACAAAGATAACTGGACTTCTTTTCCAGTTTGGATACCCATTATTTCCTTCTGTTGCCTGATTGCTGTGGCTTGGGCTTTCAGTACTATGTTGAATGAAAGTGGTGAAAGTGCATCACTTCCTAGCCTTTTGGCTAAGATCAAGTGAAAGTGGTGAAAGTGGGACTCCTGTCTTGTTCCAGGTCTTCATGGAAAGGCTTTTGATTTTTTGCCTGCTACTCTTTATTGATTATTTTTATTTTCCTTTAGAAGTATGAAGAAACAAGGTGAACAACTCAAAGTTCTGTAGTGGTTTATATCAATTGATATATCTCAAACTAAATTGAAAATGCTTGCTTAAAATGTGTTTGTGACTGAATGTTCTTTTTTTTTTTTTTTTTTAACTAAAAAAATTAGTTAAAAAGGGGTCTATAAAACCCAGTGCAGAATTCTGGTCATTTCTCATTCTCACTATTTTTTAACTCTGGAGAAACAGAATATGTCTTTTGGCAGATCCCTTAGACCTACTATGACTTCTTCTATGAGCAGAGTTTATATATTGGTTTCATTGAGTCAAAACTTCCTATGTTTTTAAATGGCATTTGCATACATTTGTGCAAGTTAAATTTGGATGCAGTGAGAATGCTGGTCTGAGAAACAGGGATTCTGACTCATCTGGCCTCTCTGATAATACTTTGGCGACCTCTGGTCAAGTGGCTTGATCCTTTTTGTGCATTTTTCTTTACCTCATCTGTGAAATAAGAATCTATACATTGGCTCCTGACCTAGTTCAAAGGCACATTGTAAGGCCACATAAAATGATGGCCTTTCAGGTCTTCATGACAAAAGCATCACACACATTGGAGAATTTGTTTCATAGGAATTGCAGAAAGAGTTCAGGCTCAGGGCAGCCTGTAAGTAAGCAGATCTGAGCCAAGGGATCCCCATAAAGAAGAATTCTCCTTTCTTATTCCTGAGGCAGAAGATGTAAGTGGGACACTTTGCTAAAGGCTAATGAGAGCTGCTGAACTTAAACACACCCTCAGCATGGATGAGGGGAGCAGCATGCTTGTATCTTTATAAAGAGGTGAATCCTGGATATGGGTGTTTATTGAAGAAAGCAAAACTCATGCCTGTTTGTCAAAGAAAAAGAATGCTGGCGATAGTGAATAATTCATAATTCCAGTCTAGAATGTGATGCTCCAAGTATTAAATAAATCCTTTGCTTATTCCATCCAGTTGGTATGATGTGTGGTTGTCAACTTATCATGTTCTACTGAGTGCTGAATGCTCTGTCATATGTCCAAAGATGATTAGTCTTTCATTGAGTGCTGCCTATTGAGGTGTACTATGAGAAGCTCCTAGAGGTCATCTAGAAAGCACTTTTATCACCTGTGGAGTCTTTAAGTTTGTGTGAGTTTAATTGGACATTCCTCAAATGCTAATGAAAACTTCAGTTAGAATAGTTACAGTCTGATGACCTGTACCAAATGGCAGAGGGATCCAACTGGAGTTACTGATGTGGGTAACGCCTGATCAAAAATGAGGGAAACTCATAGAGTTTAACAGCATTGGCATAGGTGTCACACCGTTAGATCTGTAGTCATGATGTTGGATTCATAATAAGAGGCTGAAATCTTAATTCTTTACTTAGCTTGGAAGTAAGCATAGGGGCATAATCATAATCATACAGATACTGTTTGTGTTTTCAGGCTGTGGACTAAGCATGGGAGACTTGGTTGTGGTTGCAGGCTATGTTGCAAATATTAGTAACCTCAACAAAGTAAAACTCCTTCTAGGAGGTGGGACATGGAATCAGAGAGGAGATGGTAAAGGAGCTAATATCCTCATCTCCTAAAACGACTAAGTAAGATATAATAGTTAAAAGTTGGAGAAATTCCAGGGTTGTCGTGCCATCTTGCATTCACATCAGTGGCATATGGGAGTTCTAGTTGCTCCACATTTTCATAAACAGTTGATATGATCGGTCTCTTTCAACTTATAAATTCTAGTTGGTGGTCCTGGTGTTTTAAATTTCATTTTTCTGACGTCTGATCATGTTGAGCATCTTTTCAGGTGCCTATTTGCTGTCCTTATACTTTTGTGGTAATGTGCTAAACTCTTATGTTAATTCTAGTAAGTTTTTTTGTAGCATATGAAGAATTTCTTTTACATGGATAATAGTGTTGTCTATGAATAAAGACAGTTTCACTTCAAAATGGAAGTTGGCAAAAATATAAATTAAGACTTGAATACTTGAATAAAGTTGATGAACAGAAGAATTAAAACAATAATATATCAGACTTTGGAAGGAGTGTGAGAAGTGTCCTTAATATGAATCAAGACCTAGAGATTTAACCATGTTATCGAGAGTTATGAAGATAACCATAAAGATACTAAAACCAAAAATTTTAAGAACAGTTGTCTTGGGAGAATGGAACTGGTAGCAGAGATAGGAAAAGCAAGAATTGGTTGCTGTCATGAAGTCTTCTACTACTTATATCATTGATATATTGCCTTGTATGTGCTTTCCTTGATAAAAATAAAATATTGGTATATTGGTAATTAGAACATAAAGAGAAAAGGGACATGAAGTAACTAAAATGAGTTGAGGGTCATAACTGAATATTATAAAATAAGGAATACTAGGGAAATAGTCTCTGATTAGAGAGTTATATAAAGAAAGGAAGGGCCCTGAAAAGATGGTGCTGCTCAGTCTCTAACACTGAGTGGGTTCTTAGTATATTCTGGGTATTTTCTATACAGTAAGCACAAATAACTTAATTAACATTCATAGAAACCCATAGGGCAGGTATTATTATCACCATTTTATAAATGGGGAAACTAAAGAGAAGACATATTAATGTTCTTTGGGGTCACACAGTTGGTTACTATGTCAGCAGGTCCAACTCCAAAGCCATCTCTACTATGACCCCATGTTGCATCTCTTGGAAACATGTGGGGTGTCACACCCCACAGAGCACAGAAGGAGTTCTTGATGCTGAGATGACGGCTTATTCTCTGAGGCCAGCTCCTAAAAAAGTACTTAACCTTAGTTCATTCATGGTTCAACACTATTCGGGTGCCTGTTAACACAGATCTAGGTACTAGGATTACTCCTTTTTATTGGGGGAGGGGACCAACAATAATGAACAATAAATGTATAATTTGACACAAAATGCTATGGGGTCCAACAAAGCAGGATAAGAAACAGTGACTGTAGTGGTGGTGGGAAGGTATTATTTTAGAAAGGAAGGTTAGGGAAGTCCTCTCTGAAGAGGTGGCCTATGAACATTGTCTTGGAGCATTCTGGCTGCTCTAACAAAACAGCATAGATTATATGGCTTAAAGAGCAGACGTTTATTTCTCACAGTTCTGAAGATGGGGAAGTGTATGATCAAGGTGCTGAAAGATCCAGTCTTTATGGTTTGCAGATACAGTTGTGTTCTTGTATTCTCACATGGCAGAGAACAGAGAGAGATAAAGAAAGCTCTGTATGTCTCTTTTGTGTGGTCACAAATCTCATTGGTGAGGGCTTCATCCCCATAACCTAATGACCTCTCAAACATCCCAACTCTTAGTACTATCACAGCAGGGTAAGGATTCCAAAATATGAATTTTGGAGGGACACAAGCATTCAGTTCATAGCAAACAAAGACCTACATAAGGAGAGTTGCAGACTGTGAAGATATAGGGAAGAGTATTTCTGGTAGAACAAATAGTAAGTGCAAAGCCCTAGAGTAGAGCTCTATTTGAGGTACTGGGAGGAGGCAAGCATAGCTGAAGCTGGGAAAGGTAAGGGAAAGGGGAGTGCTTGGAGCCAAGGCAGGTAGGGAAGTCAAGTCTTCTATGAACTAGTGAAAGTGTTTGCATTCACTGCACTAATATGTCCTTTCCATAAAGGTGACTTATTGTCTGAGACAGTATTTAAATTGTAGCTATATAGAAATGGTGATTCATGGCATAATTACTGATTACTTCCTATGTTTAATGATGTGAATATGTTCAACTATCATTTAAAAAATTGTCTTTCTCAGTTGTAAGATAGTAATTGCAAAAATATTTATGTTCTTATTATTCTTATGAGAACTTTTTGGATTCATTTATTAGAAACTTTTTTAAAATCAATGATTATTGAAGAGTAAGAGTAAATTCTAAATTTCTGTTACCTAGGACAAAACATGTCTTAGTTTATTTCTAGGAGCTTCAAAAATCTCTAATTTACTTATCCAAAATTAAAAAGGAAAATTATTTCTTACCATGTCCACTGTATTAAAATTAATCTTAGATCCAATATAACTAAGATTTTTTAAAAATGCAATGAAATAGAGAACATAGCAGTTTCATACATAAAGGATAGTACCCAGAATATAAAGCACATACATAATTATATAACCCCTAATTTTTATTTGGATAAAGGGCCCAAGATTGGGTAATATCATTTTTTACACATAAAAAGGACCAACATGTACAAAACTGATCATCCATCCATTTCATGGTAAAAGAAATATAACCTAAAATAACTGAGATTAAAGAAGTAAATTGAAATGATAAATTGCTATGTTGCTATGGCTGTGTAGAGCTGGATATTTGCAGAGGATCGTTAACATTCAAATTAGTGTATACTTGCTACCCACAATATTTGACAAAAGCCATTTCGCTGAACATATTCTTTGATCCAGTAGTGTCTCTTTTCAGGGGGAAAAAAATCAAAGGAGAAAGAAATCTTGTTTGAATAATGTTAATTGTAATAACGAAAGGCTAAAAATGATTCTAATATCTAACATTTAGGGAAATGATTAAACAAAGCATAATAGCTCATAACAATAGAATATCATTATTCTTGTATTTGTGGTTAAAGCGCTATGGAGTATTCTATTTAAAATTAAATGAAAAGAAATAGGTACAATATTATGACTCTTCACATTGAAGTACACTGATAAGGATGAGAAAGTATAGAGTGCTTATATATGATTTGCTTCTGTGATTGTGTTTACCTTTTTATTGTATATTTGGTTGCATATGACTATGACATGAAGAATATAAGAGAATATAATTAATTCACTTAAATGAAGATATCATAGATTATAGAAACTAATTCACAAGATCAAAAAGATTTGGATCACCTCATACCAACAGCCGAGAACTAGGTTGCCAGTGAGTGTCCACTGTGTGTTTCTAGTTAAAATGAGAATAAGGCAATTGAAGAAATATTCCTCAAAACTGATTGAAACTAACATAAGTTCCCCAAAAGGGAGCCACAGCACTTGATGAGATTTAGTGTTGCCTTAAAAAATTACTTCAAAGAAAGTTTTAGATCTGTTATCACAGCCTCATATCCAATGACAACATTTTGAAAACTTTTCTATACAGAAACAAATTTCTCCATTCTTAACAGATACCACACTTTACGTAATATCACATGCAATTAAGTTCCAGGAAAGCAGAGTTTCAGTAAGCCCATAGGAGTGATTGTGATGGAATTTGACCTGGACTATGTTGAGAAATAAAACCCTTGAGCTTGTCACACCAGATTGTATTGTATCAGGACAATAAATTCCAAAGAATTTATTCAGTCCTAAAAAATGGGTGGGTAGCCTTTAGTTACATGCTAAGTACAAATACAAATCAACTAGTATGCAAACAGGGAAAGGATCAGTGGATTTTCAGTTTAGAATTTTGAATATAGTGTTTGTATATATCTCCTCTTTTCAGGAGAAAGAATTACCCTGAAATGGGCTAGACAGGCCACTGGTTTTCTTGAAGTCTGAGTTAAAATCTCCTACTCCTTAAGGATCTTTCGATCATTAACAAGGAAACAGATATGACTTACATAATCCCACTGTCAAGGATAGTTACCTTCAGCACAAATCTATGGATCCTTTTCAGGATGTGTGATAATTTGGTTGTGAAGGTCATGTGTCATGTTCAAGTGCTGCTTTAAGATCTTCAAGCCTGTTGAACTCTTGATATCTAAAATATGTCATATTTCACGTTAACAGCAGTTTATGCATGTCTCTTGCACAATATGGTTTCTGATCTTCCTGATGTCTAGATAGGATGTGTGTGGGTTGTGGGGGAAGGTGAGAAGAGGTAAAGCTGTGTACACTGGATAGGATCAAAGATGATCTGATTCCTTTGCCTTCCCAACTAAGAACAGCCTCTAAAAGGAGGCTAATAGATTACGGAGAGGTTACTGAAATAAAGGAATATGGGTAGTAAGAGCTAAGCAAGTGCTACTTCCTGTCATTTTGTATGTGCCAAGCATTTTGTAAGGTGGCAAGGACAAAGGGGGATAACGTTCAGAGTGAGGGGGCAGATGGGGAAGCAATTGCAAAAACAAATATGTAATCCTTCCCCTCAAGGAATTTGCAATAGACGGAGAAGTCAGGCAAACCACTTAATGAGGGGAAGATAATGCAATGAAAAGAAAGATGGCAAAAGTGCTGAAAGTAGCTGGAGTTAGATGGCCTTAGGGTTCCAAATTAGACCTCTGAGGTTGGAAAACGTGATGGTACCAAATTTGAAGACAGGTTAGTGCACAGGGCAAATGCATCGCTATGAAATTATAACTTTGAAAAGTGGTAAAATGTTAGACGTATGCTCTTAGTTTTTTAAAATTGCCTCTTGTCCACTGTATCTCAGGAAGTATTTCATAACAAGCAAGCTGTAACCCTTTTGCAGCGTGGGTGGAAGGAAGTGTAGGAAGCAATGGAGATACTTTCAGCTCCTGCCGGCTGGTCTCCGTCTTCCAGGGATTCGGGAGTCTCTCTGGCTGTGCCTTTGTTGGGGCTACTGTGAAGTAGTCCCAAGCTAGACTTGCTAGTTAGCAGCTCTTGAAGGCCTTCTTGCAATGCTGGAATAAATAGAAAGGTGGAGGAGATACGCATTTTATTTTTAACTTTTCTATGGGACTTACCACCTTTCAATGTGTATTTTCAGTTATTTGCAGGCGTGTCTTTAACTTCCCTGTTGGATTGTAAATTCATTGAGGGAAGAAGGGTCTCGTGTTTATTTTTCAGTAAATAAAACATTGTCAAAAGAAATTCCCTTTACTCTAAAGTCTTGCTGACTGCTAGATCACCTTTTTTGTATCATCGTGCTGTTTAAAGAGTATTTATTTGGTTTTTGGTATATTTGAAAGGAAATTCATTGAAATAGTTTTTAACTTATACTCTTCCAGCATTAAGGGTCTGCTGTGGTGTTTTTTAGAGTCTTCATCCATATCTCTTTGGAAACTCAGAACTACAGTCACCTACCGTTTGTGAAAAGGAGGAGGCTATGGTCTCAAGTCTGATAGCTAAACCAGACTCCTGGGTCTGGTAGACAGAAGCTAGTGGGACTAGAAAGAAAACGAATTGACACATCTAACAGATGTAGGAAGGCCAGTGTTTTTCTTGGGCCTGGTCTTTCTGGGGAGCTCAGAGTTATGTAGCAGGTGGCATGAGAGACACAGCAAGAACACAGCAGAGTAGAAAGTTCTGCCTACTCTTAGGGTAATTCTTGGTTGTACAGAGTGGGCATTACAGTTGGTTACTGGCACAGTGGTAGGCATCATTTAAAAGCTCAAAATCTGCTGGTGGCGATGATGACGTAGCTTGTATCAGTTTTGATGCTTCACACGTTCTTTCTCATGATAGAAGAGAAAGTTATTTAGTTTAGGGGTGGGCCACAGGGTGATTGTAAATACTCAGGTACTCATATAATTGAACAAGTGCTAACTTATTTTTAGAAATCCTCTAAGAAGCAGACCATCCAGTCACAAAATTTCCAGTGAGGGTGGGTGCTGGAGAGAAGCTTGCCGCTCGCTCCGTGTCCGCACGTAGCCTGCTGGCTTGTCTCTGCCTAGTTACATCACAGCGTGTGAGCCAGCCTGGTCGTGTCATCGAGACCATATAGACTTGCATATTTTGTTTTTCTCTGTTTGTTCATTTTGTGTCCACCAGTCTTTCTCACTGGTTGATGTGTGAAGCAGTGTGAAGAAAGATGGCCAACCACAGTGCTTCCTACAGAATTTTTAAAACTGCTGTCTCCCTTGAGTCCTATTGTCTATAACCACACACAAACTGTGTTGACGTTTAGGTTTTGGGGGGAACAACTGGAAAAAAAATTTCTCGTTCAGTTTGGAGAGACAGAACAAAGGTTTTTCACTTTTCTTCTGAGATCACTACTTAGTGAAATGCCTAGACTCTTTAAGAGATCATTTAACCAGTCAATATTAGGAGGCAGTGGAATGTACAGTGGTAATTAAGAACTTGAATTTGGGTTCAGATTTTGGCTCTGCATCTTCTGTGTGACCCCAGGAAAGTCACTCAACTACTTTATTCTTCAGCATTTTCAGCTGTAAAATGGGGGTAATTTTGTTCCTGTTACAACATTGAGTTGTTGTAAACACTCAATGGCAAACGTTCAAGTATTTGCTAATGTTTATTGGACCATTTGATCACAGCACAAAGTGTGTACTTCATTAAGGAGTTTACAGTGTAGTTGAGGAGATATGCTAATGAGATACAACCAACAACCAACGTGGGTGCTCGGAATGCAACATGAGTGAGTTGGGGTTTATTACGGTTCAGAGAAGGAATGAAGGTCACACCTATTGGGGAGGCACACAGAATTAACAAAGCTAGAATAAACAGCGTTAAGGGAAAGATGTCCTCAGTGGGAGAGGAAGAACAATAAAAACAAAGACTCAAAGCTACAGCCAACCTATCTGGACTCCTTGGTTAAGCACTTGGCCAATGAGGACTGCTGGTAGCAGGCAGATGAATCCAGAACATGTAAAAGGAACAGGACATAGAAGATCCTCCTCCTTTATACTTTTTCCCCCTTTAATGTGGTGACTGACACCTGCTTTCCTGGCTTCCTGAGACTCACAGGGATGGGGAAATCCCTCCAGTCTAGGGAAGAGGAGGAGAGAAACAAGAGTGACAAAAAGAAAAGAACATGCCTATCTGTGAATCTTCAATCTAATAAAAGACATTTTCTGCAGAACATTTGGTGAGGTTAAAAGAAGAAGAAAAAAACAAAAAAACCCCAGCCCATCAGTTTGATTGTTGTGGGAATCTTTTGCCAGCCAAACAGATGGACACTAAGGGCAGTGCCTTGTTGATACTGTACAAACTGCAAAACTGAAAAAGGCGATGGAACACCATTTCCACTTCTGCTGGTGGGGTTACTGGGTTAAAAATAAAAAACAATTCTTTTTGACCTATTTTTGTCATTTCTCAGAATACAACAAAGAAGTAGCCATATTGGATTTAACACTGGCCATTAAGGAGGAATACTCTGTGATGTGGAAGGTGGTGGAGGCTTTGAAGACATAGTCATGATCTCTTGAAAAAAATTTTAACAAAATTTTTGAGAACATCTTTAGATTTAAAAAACTATTGAGGCTATGGTGCAGAGAGAACCCTTGTATGCCTCATACTCAGTTTTCCCCTAACTTGATCTTAGGGGGTCCCCTGTCTTGGTACATTTGTCCCAATTCATGATACATTATTGTTCATTCAAATCTATACCTTGTTCTGATTTACTGTTTTCCCCTCACGTCCCTTTGTTTTTGTTTGGGGATCTGTCTGGGATGCCACATTACATTTAGTTGTTGTGTTTCCTTATGCTCTTCTTGGTTGTGACAGCTTCTCAGATTTTCCTTGGTGTTCATGACCTTGACTATTTTGAGAGTTACCGTTTGGCGTTTTGTAGAAGGTCCTTCTGTTGGGATTTTCCTGATGTTTCCCTCATTGTTAGGCTAGATTAGACTGATGGGGGAAGAAAATGTCATCCTCATCACATCATAAAAAGGGTAATGCTGTTAATATGACTTACCATGGTTGATGCTGACCTTGTTTACCTGGCTGAAGGGATGTTTGTCAGGTTCCTCTATTGTAAAGTTAGGCTTTTTATTTCCTTCCCTTTCTATACTGTAGTCTTTTCTTGGAAGAAAGTCACCCTTGCAGCTCACAGTTAAGAAGTAGGGGGTTATATTCTCATACGGTATAGAGTATCTATAAAAATTACGTGGAATTCTTCTGCCAGAAATGTGTCTATTCCTTTTTTTAGACATTCTTGCTGTCATACTCTGTCCAGAGTTGCATAGATGTCATCATAGTTTGTGGCAACCTCAAACTCTTGGGCTCAAGCAATCCTCCTGCCTCAGCCTCCTGAGTAGCTGAGACCACAGGTGTGCACAGTATGCCCCACCATGCCCAGCTAGCTTCTTCTGTTTTTGGTAGGGATGAGTGTCGCCCTTGCTCAGGCTGGTCTTGATCTCCTGAGCTCAAGCAATCTTCCCACCTCAGCCTCCCAGAAAGTTAGGATTACAGGCATGAGCCACTGCGCCAGGCCAGAAATTTGTGTATTTGTTCAATCATTTGTTTATATTACTATAGACTCATTTATTTTACTTTAGTTGTAACCCAGTACCACTTTATTTTCTTGCTTAGGTTGTTCTAATTTTAGCTCCTTTTTGGCCTTTTGCAGTTGGCTTTTGTATCCCTTGACATATCCTGGTCATTTTGAGGATTGGTTTGTTTGCTCGGTTTTGTAGCAACTTCATACTTTCTGGCACTACAAGAGACTCTTGGCTTATTTATATTTCCTGTCTCAGACCTGTTAAAATTTGTAACTATGAAGGAAAATCCCTGGTCATAAGAGATGTTATCAGAGCTTTAAAAGAACAGATTTAAAAACATTTCAATGAGAATAAATCAGATATCACAGCTTTTAAGGGATATGTGACCTAGAAGGGATGAGAATTTCTGAAAAAAAAAAATGAAATCTTCATTATATAGATACGATGAAACTTCATGAGAGAGAGAGACCCATTTGGGAACCCATTTCAATTCAGAGTAGCCACAGATGATTAAGAGAGGACTTATGATCACACTAACTTTCTGCAAATAACATTTTTAAAAGTCATTTAACTGCTGGTTTGTTAAGACAGTTTCATTGTTTGGTTCGCCTATAAACCAACTCTATTAAAATGGATGCTCTTTTCAATTCTCTGAAATCATTTCTGATTTTCATTTATTTACTCAACAAATTTTCCTTTGCCCCCATGTGAATTTTAACAGCCACTATGTAAGCTCATTTAAGTTCAGAGGATGCATCAGAGCTAAGGATGCAGCTTTGAACAAAGCTTCCAAAAATCTGTGTTCTCCTTCAGAGAGATGGGTAACAAATAAGATATTTTTACTATGACAGATATGTGCTATGGAGAGAAGTCAAGCAGGGTAAGGAAGGTGGAGAATTCTGGGATTGGGAAATAGGATTGTTACTTATGTAAGGTGGCCAAGGAAAGTGCTATTGATAAGATGGCATTTGAGCAGAGACCAGAAGGAAGTGAGCCATACAGACACCTCTAGAAAGAGTAGTATTTCAGGCAGAGGGAACAGAGAGTACAAAAAGCTGGAAGCAGAAAGCATGGTTAGAACATTGCAGGAATAGCAAATCAGTCAGTGAGGCTGGAGGGAGGGGTCAGCAAGGTAGAGAGATGGAGCGAGGACAGACATGCCCATGTGGCAGGTGGTGTACTGCACACTTCCAAGATACCATTCATTTGAAGCACGTATGTGTGGCTGTCCCTGGAGTTATGCACTGTCTGGACCTGGACTATAAAGGTCCTTATTTGGACTTGGGCCTTTTCTTTGAGGAGACAGGAACCACTGGAGACTTTTGAGCAGAGGAAGAAAGTAATTTGATTTTACATTTAGAAGGAACCACCCTGGCCATGATGGATATTGCAGAAACAGAGAGACCAGTTAAGAAGTCTTTTAATCTATTAGTATATTTAAATCTTAATCTAATAATCTTTAACTCCTTGTACATTACATGGTAGTAATTGTTTTTGTTTTGAGACAATATCTCACTATGTTGCCCTAGGTAGAGTGCCTTGGCATCCATCCTCCTTTCAGCCTCCTGAGTAGTTGGGATTATAGGTGCCCACCACAGTGCCTAGCTAGTTTTTAGAGATGGAGTCTCACTCTTGCTCAGGCTGGTCATGAACTCCTGACCTCCAGCAATCCAACCATCTCAGCCTCCAGGAGTACTAGGATTACAGGCAGGAGCCACTGAACCTGGTCCTATGTGGTAGTAATTGTGTACATACAATTTTGTCATCTACATGTTTTAATATTTTTCTTCTCTTGCTCTGCAATCCTCGGGTTCATGACATTTAATGGCTGCCTAATTGTTTGTGTATTAGTTTCCTATGCTGCTGTAAAAACATACCATGAATATAGTGGCTTGTAAGGATACAAAGATCAAGAGTCAGCAGAGCTGGATTTCTTCTGGAGGCTCTAGAAGAGAGTCCACATTCTTGCCATTTCAAGCTTGTAGAGGCCACCCTCATACCTTGATTCACAGCCCCATCCTTCATCTTTAAAGTCAGTAGGATCTTCAACTGTCAACCATCACCACCACCACCCAACTCAGCTTCTGTCATCACATTGCAGCCTCTGACTCTCACTCTCCTGTCTCCTTATGCAGACCCCTGTGATTACATGGGGCCCATTTGGATAACCAAGGATAATCTTCCTCATCTTGAGATCCTTAAATTTAATCATCTCTACAAGATTGCTTTTACTACATAAAGCAGTATATTCACAGATTCAGGGGACTAGATGTAGACATCTTTGAGAGGAACATTATTCAACCTATCACAATTGGTGTTTCATTATTTAATCATTTCCATTGTTGGATATTTAGATGGCATCTAGTGGGGGGCTACTATGATATTCCTGTACTTCCTATATTTTGTATACTTTGACTTCCTTTTCTTTAAGGTAAATATTCAGGTGCAGGGTTTCTGGAACAAAGAGCATGAACATCTTATATATTTGCTTTCCAAATATATAATTACATTATTGGTATATATATATATATGTATGTATGTCCATTTTCCTACAACCTCTTCAGCATGGCTTTCTGTCACTTATAAGTGTGTCTCCACAGTTCCCTACAAAATAACATTTTTCTTTTGTGTTCACTTAATTTCCTTCCTGGGTAGGTTGAACTTTTTGTAGAGCCTAGATGATATATCATTTGTATTTTAATATTTTTGTTTATTTTGCTTTTTAGTTATATCTTGAGCTAGAAGAATGTAGACAGACTGTTGCTTAGGAAAGGGGGTAAGGCTGGCATGAATAGTTGATGTGTACACAACTATGTTGCTTTTAATTCTCTATCAAAGAGAATGATCTTCAGAATGAAAAGGGTGTTTTCAGAATGAAAACTGTCAAAGAGCACCCGGGTGATTTGAATGAGTTCACATCTCTAGGGCATATTAGATTATATCTCAGGATGTTGAAGGATTTAGCAGATACCATCTCTGAGCCACTGGCAGTGATGGTTGAGTGAACTTGGAGAGTAACATAGGTTCCAGAAGACCAGAGACATATATATGTTGTTCTGTATAGATATTGAAAAAGTTGAATTCCTGAAACTGTCAATGTATGAAATATATCCTTGCATTATTTCTGAATTATCAACATATAAGTGACTTAAGAGTCCAGAGAAGAGATTACATTGATCCCTAGGAACCAGCATAAATTTACTAATGTGTCGTAACTAATTGGTCACATTTCCTTTTTGCTTGGGGTTTCTCTATTGGTCATAGACATGGAAGCATTTGATAAAAATCTCTCACATCTCTCCTTATTCACATAACGGAGAGACATTGGAGGATGACAGAATAATTAAATAAATTGACAGCTGATTTATTCATTGCTAAAGCAGGAGTAGTGACTGAGTGTCAGCCTGGAAAAATGTCTTCTACGAACAGATGTTTTTTTTGTTGTTATTGTTGACAAGAGGGATTTTATTCTTTTTTCTTTTTTTTTTTTAAATTAAATCATAGCTATGTACATTAATGTGATCATGGGGCACCATACACTAGTTTCATAGACTGTTTGACACATTTTCATCTCTCTGGTTAACATAGCCTTCCTGGCATTTTCTTAGTTATTATGCTAAGACATTTACATTCCACATTTACTAAGTTTGACATATACCCTTGTAAGATACACAAACAGATGTTTAAGGTGTTTTTTTTTTTTTTCCTGGCCCCAACTTATGAAAGATCCTTAGGACGTGGATAGAAATATTTTTAAAAAATTCATATTTATGTGTCAGATGACACGAAGTTTAAAGGTTTAGCTAAATTTATGGAATAAATATCCACAATATTACCTATGAAAATAGTTCTAATTATGAAAATAGGTGAATACCAACTACATAAATTTAATAGAAATAATGAGAATTTTTGAAACTGTGGTTGTATGTAGAATTAAAACAGCAGTCGACTTTCCTTTTTGGGAGGGGGGCTTTCTTGAATTTCACCAGTTAAAAATAAAAGCAATGGTAGTTGTATAGTGAAGTGGTTATCTGAAGGTTGATTCATGTATGAGTCCACCTATATATGGTTCGTATGAGAATGTGATGTTATATAAAAATTATTGGACTGAGAGAAAAAGATCTGCCTAGCACTGTCACAACCTAGCTGCCGTCCTGAGCTAGCAGTTGGTGTGGTCTTTGTGGCTATGAATGTTCTTATCTGAAAGCTGGGGGTGGCAGAGGTGAAGTGAAGATAATCGCTTTGCTCCATTCCTGCTCTCCTGTACTATCAGACAGTACAAGTTCATTCTCATGTTCCTCAGTGAGTCTGGCCAAACTTCTAGTTACTTCTAGATTAAACAAACCATTCAGGCCCTCTCAGAGAAGGGTTCCTTTTTCTTTTAATTTTTCAGATCACCCTCTGGTCATTTTAAGCCACCTGTATTTTCAATCCAAAGCTTGTACACTGCATTTGAGCCCCCTTGACCTCAGATAGACCAACACTTTTTTTTTATGGAGGGCTCATGTCCACCCCTTAGGATTTCTGGATGAGATTAGAACCTGTCCTTCACCAGCTCCCAAAGTTCTCTGTGGTTTTACCCACAGGGATTGTCCCTCAGCTTCCCCTGTCTTCATCAGCTCCCTGGCTACCTCAGCATTCTTCCACTGACTGTGCCTCTGGTTTTCTCCCTAGTCCACTATGAAATTACAGTCATCGTGAACATTTATTTGGAATTTTTAAACTTCGTATTTTATTTTTCTACTGTGTATCTTCATATTACCACATTTCTAAAGGAGTTGAAAATATTTCACATGCCTCTGTTTACTCTTGCTTAGTCTGATTTTTTCCCCCTATTGTCATCAAATATGATCTCAAGTGTTTTTGGTTTTGTTTTAGGGAACACACTGTATATCTTCATACAATCTAACCTTTTGTGTCTTTTGTCTTATGCACTTAGATTAAGTTCTTAGGTCTCTGATTGAGGGGTGCGTTGGTATAGTTCTTGATTTATTTTGAGTGCCCTTTTTTTTGACCTGCAAAATAAAGACGAGAGGTCCCTTTAGCTCATTATATTCTTTCCTTAAAACATTAAACTACTTAAGAATCCAGCATTTATATTTAAATGTATAAATTTCAGCCTCCTTCTTGGGACTTCTCTTAATACCAGCATATCTTAGTTGGGGTAATATTTTGCAACCTGTGATATCTCAGATTGTAATACTTTTCTGCCTGCTGTTTCCTAAATTTCTCCTTTAGCGTCTTCTACTGTGAATTCTTCCTAGTCAGCATTTCACACTTCCAATGTTCATTTCAGGCACAGTCTGCTCTGCTGTGCCTTTGCATGCTCTAGGCTTTGCCCTAAATTCAAGTGACATGTGCAGTTAATTTCAGATTCTCAGTCTTGGTTTATTACTGCTGAACCCAGAAGACTGACTAGTGCCCAGACTTGTGCACACTCTCTGCCTGCCACAAATGTATCTTGGGGTCATGTATTAGTAGTACATCGGGCACGAAACAAGCTGCCCATGGTGGCTTAGACTGGTGTAGAGTCCCTTTGATTATTTGAAAAACAATTCTCTGACTTCACCACCTGTGGCCAGCCCTTCTCTGCCACTGTATCCGTGAAAGCCAGTTCCCTACTCCTTTCCCAAGAAGGTTTCCCAGCCCTACTGGGAATAAGTGGAGCAAATCAGGAAGCCACTTCTGTAGGGCCCTGTGTTTTCATGGAATGTCTGAATTTTCTTCCTAAAGAAATGAAAGATTTTGGAATGGATCTTTTTGACAGAGTGAGATGTTGTGTAGCTCCTAACGAGGCTTTATATTTATAATCCAAGTGCATGTACTTACAGCTGTTAGGATATGGATACCTTTAGAAAGGATTTTTAGTCTTTCTGATTTCTATCCATGTTTTGGACTGGCTGAATGTTAAGTAGTTCTAATACAGTATGATACAATGGAACGGAGGTTACACTGCTGGTTTATGTGTCGTTGACAACAGTAGGAGATAGAAATAACCCATTTCTTCCCTCTATAGGGACAGAGATGTCTGGCATAAAGGCAAAGGTGCCTTTTGATAGATTTGCCTTGCAAAGGTCTCTGAAAGTAAGTTTCTATGCAGTGCAGAAGGACAAACTTTGTAACTGAGACTCTAGTTCAGTCGCTCTAATGAAGTCATCAGAGCTCCTGTAGCAACCAGGTTGTTTGCATGTCATAAAACTATGATATGACGCTAGGCAAATATTGAATTAGTGAGAAATGTAGGTGTGCACAGTAAGGCTTGCTCCTTCCTTATGGAGTATTTCCTTATGAAGTTCATTAGTCACTTACTCTGGAACAACATGGTATTATAGGAGTGGCACAGACCATAAATGTCACAAGATCTGAGTTCAAGCCATGGTGTAGCTTAGTTACCCACTGCAGGCTCAGGTGTCAGTCACTTGATGGGCCAGAGGTGTTTTACCTCCCAAACTGAGAGGGACTCAGGGAAGTGTTCGTCATTTCTAAGGACTCTTTTAGCTTTAAAATCCCTAATTAGTATTTCTCAGTGCTATGTTACTAAGCCTGTTGACCTCCTGTCTGCATTCCAGGTCCTCAGTCCTACCCCCCTCCGAGGACTGAAACTTGGTGACCAAGGCCCCTCCCCCACCTCCTGCCTCCCTTTGACATTCCTCTTCCTCCTCCCCACACCACCTCCCCAGGTTTATCTCTTTCTCCTCCCTCCCTGGACCTATTGCATTTTGTTGGTGCTGTTCTTATCACATGTTTTTAACCGGAAGGTTTGTTGTGGGTGGGGGAGGGGGGAGGGGAGGTTACGGTGACCAGTCCCATAAGAAATCTATATCTCCTCACTGCCACATCATTGAGTTTCAGAGTTGGAAGATACTCTTAGGAAACCACGTGAAGCTGAAATGTCACTGAACATTTAAGAATTACTTTTTACTGCTATTTTTTGTTTGCTCCCATGTGGTTTCAGTGACATTATGGGTTCGATTGCTTTTGGGCTTGCTTGGAATTTAAACACCAGACAGCCTACATTAGGGAATCTTACACTTAGTGGGAACTTTTACTGCATCCCTAGATGCACTGTAAGTTCACTCATAATTCTGAAATTCTGTGCTGTAGCTTTGTTTCCATGGGAAAATGCATTCCAAATTCCAAACAGCCGAGGCTGAGTTTTGGATCCCGACTCCTTTAAGAGTTGTAGACTACACATACATTAAATCATCCTTAAATATGCAGGTAGGTGTATGTAATTTGCGTTATGCATAGATAACAGTAATAAAACTAACTGCTATTTGAGCACTTGTTGTGTGTCAGGTATTATAATAAGAACCTTCAAACATTCACATGTTCTCTTCACAATAATCCTTTGAGGTAGGCATTATTATCTCCATTTTACAGATGAGGAAGCTGAGGCCCAGCAGAGCCCAGAGGTAACTGCAGACCCATCCATCCCCCAGTCTTGTGACCTTTCTTCTTTGATGCCTGATGCCTCCTCAGCTCCTGAAAATGAGCCTTTTCTCTTTCTGCTTTGCCCTCAGCCGTCCTTCCAGGAGAGAGGTGAAAGTTAATTCTTTTAAAAATATCTATTTTAAAGCAGTATTATTTCCTTCCAGAGCCCTGAAAGAATGATTTCCTTTGTTGGAGTCAAATACCATTAAGGATTTTATTGTTTCCCAGTGGTGTGAGTGGGGAGTTGACATGGCCTCTGGGCCCTGAAGAAAGAGTAGCCAGAGAAAAAGAACTTTTACACAGAATACCTCAATGGTATTCACTCACAGGGTTCAAATAATCATATTAAAAATTGTCTGGAGAGAAGGGAATGGAGTAGTCAACGACAGTGGATAGCAGGTCTTTTTAAAGACATATTTAATTATAGTAGTCACACAAAACTAATTTAACATGTGAGCCAGAATGTTCATTTGTTCACTCACTCATCAGCTATCAGATTTTTAGGGCTATCAGCGTCTGTGCTGGGTCCCAGGGCATACAAAAGAAGATGAGACATAGTTCCTGCCTTCAAGGACCTCAAAACCTAGTGGACAGCAGGGGGAGAAACCTTCAGATCCTCTACCCTGTCTTTTTAAGACAGCCCAAACCCCAACATGTCTTTTAAAACTAGAACTATCTCAGTTTTAAACGCGCTTTCACAGAGCAGTATATACATGTAAGGAGAAATCCCTTTCACATTGTATAGGTTTGGTAAGCAAGATTTCCAGGAGCATAAAGACCCAGCCAGTGTGTGCTCCTGGGCTTACGATGCTGCTGAGATCGTTGACTCTTGCACATTTGTTTGACCTCAGTGCCAGCTTAGTGAAGATGAATTCCGTTTCATGCTTTACTGCCCTTCCCTTGAGGATTTACTTTTCCTGCCATGTAAGACAAAGGGAGAATGAAGGGAGGGAGTTAGAGAGTCCTGTCCCGTGATTGATACTTCTGGGCTTTTCTTCAGAGTATGAATCAAAGCTCTCAGGTTCTCAGTGGGGTCCCAGAGGAAAGTACCAGGAATCCTGTTAAGGGTGACATCTAAAAAGAAGACTCATAGGGTGTAAAGTTGGGGACTCATCTGCAGCCTGTTTCAGGAAGACCAGAGCTGAGCTTGGTGGTGGTTCCTGGTGACCAGGGTCCCTTCCTGAGCCATGTTTGTCTTCTGGAAGAGGAGAAGGGTGTAGGAATAAGAATTGCTGGAACAGGCAGGAGGTCAGAAGCCTCAGCTGCTACAGCTGCAGAAGGCTCTGCGTGGCCTGGCCAAGGATAGGCAGTGTCACAAGGTGAACCTAGAACCCATAGTGGTCTCAGTGTTCAAGCTGGACATGCTGGATCTCATTTTTTTTTTTTTTTTCCAGTTTTTGGCTGGGGCTGGGTTTGAACCTGCCACCTCTGGCATATGGAGCCAGTGCCCTACTCCTTTGAGCCACAGGCACTGCCCAAGGATCTCATTTTTTTAAAGTAAATTTTCCATGAGGTGTGTTCCCGCAGAGGTCCTAGGTGTAACCTGCCTTGAACAAATAGATTTCCTGGGATGCCATTAAAAATCAACAACTTTAATGGAAGAGTCTCCACTCTTTCCATAAAAATTTATTCAGTGGAAAGCATTTCCCCCTGGTTTGGATGAAAACATATCACATGGCTATTCTGATTCCTCTTATGCAATAAAAGCCCAACTTTAATTTGCCAGATACTTAAAATGTCTAGTATTATAGAATAGTGAAAGCTTCCAACCTCATTCATATTTATAACTGCTCCCTTTCTGGGGCCTGTTGCAGGGAGAAAGGATGGTGTGGGGGGCCTTCTCTTTGGCTTACTTGGTAGTTGTTACTTATGGGTTGGGGCTGGGGGAGAGGGAGGAACAGGAAGGACCACGGGAGAAAGTCTTGGCAGGTGGTATCACGGGAGTGCTGTCTTTGTGTTGTGGAAGTCGAGAGTCGATTCTTTCTCTCATGGGGCCCTTCTGTGGGTTCTTCAGAGACACCCAATCCCTGTCTCTGGGGGCGTCTTGCCTCCCGTTCCCTTGACGCAGCTGCAGCACTGTCTTCATCCTTATTTATGACAAACTCCTTTGTCAGTTTCTAGAAAGCTCATGGGTCCATTTGTATTCCTGTCTGTGGGGTTCTGCTGTCCAGTGGGCCTTGCAGGGAAGATTCTCCTACAGCCCTGGACATAGGGTCACAGGGTGGTCCATGGGAAATGCACGGCCCTTGCTCCCACAGATGGAGTGCCGCTGTGGTTTCCTTTGGCTGGTCCACCAGCATCCAGCCGCACACCCCTAGCCCTTCAGATTTCTTGGACAGAGTCCCCAACAAAGGCACAGTGCCCTCACACCATAGGTCTCACACCATGGCCATGTCTTGCTGCGGCTCTCACCTAGGCTGGAGGGGGACTGGCTGGCAGGGAAGGCCCTCACCTCTCCCACGGGTATTTTAGGTGGGCCCTGACTGCAGCCTACTTGCTTCAGACAGTCTCTCCTCTCAGCCTGACCCTTTTGCCTGCTCACTGTGGGGAAAGGCTTTACCACTGGTGGGAAAAGTTTTAGGCTACCATTCCCAATGTTGTGGTGACCCCTAGCCGACATGAGGAACTGTATTAAAGGGTCTCTGCATAGGAAGGTTGAGAACCACTGGACTATGCCCTTTGAAAACCTGCATCCAGCACCTCGCTTTGGAATCTGGTATCTAGTCCATCTTAGTGGCATAGTTGGCATGGCCCATTTTAATGTTCTGTAAGACTTTTGGGGGGAGGTGGTTACTTAATCATATCCTTCACTTTTCCAATGAGATTCGTAAGTCACACAGCATAGAGAAGGCCCCTGGGCCTCCTGCCCGCTTACTTCCCCACCTTGCCTGCCTCCTCCCTGCTCCAGGGAGGTGCTCACCCTGATCTTCCAGCTGGGACACCCTTTCTCCCTCTTTCTTCTTTCTGTTCCTTTGGGGTTCTTTTTTTTTTTTTTTTTTTGAGGCAGAGTATCATTTTGTCACCCTCGGTAGAATACCGTGGCATCACAGCTTACAGCTATCTCTGTGATTGGGCTCAAGCAATTCTCTTGCTTCAGTGTCCCGAGTAGCTGGGACTACAGGCTCCCACCACAGTGCCCGGCTGTTTTTAGAGATGAGGTCTCTGCTAAGGCTCAGGCTGGTCTCCAACCCGTGGGCTCAGGCGATCCACCCTCCTTGGCCTCCCAGGGTGCTAGGATTACAGGCATAGTCACTGCACCCGGCATCCTTGGGGGTTCTTAAATGTCCCCTCTACAGAAAAGATTTCTTTGCTTCTCCCACCCAAGTCCATCTCCTCCCATTTTTCTGTGACATCTTCTTTTTATTTCCTTCACAGTACATCTTCTAGGTGATAATGTTTCCAAATCAATTGTACAAGCTATTTAGTATCATTCTTTCCTATCAATTAGTAACCCCCATGAAGCAAAAATTCATGTCTCTTTTATTTGGTGATGTATACCTAACCAGTGCTCACTAAATGTATGTTGAATAAGTGAATAAAAGCATGAATAAAAACATTAGCTTTCTTTAAGCCGCTCTTTCCCAAATCTGTGTCTTTTGTGTGAACTCTTAACGTCTGGAGTCTTGATTACACAGAATATACAGGATTTAGGAGGCGCTGATAGAAGGCTTTTGGTGTATTTTTCTGTTCATTATTATCTCACCCCCTTCTCATCTTCCCTCATTCCCCTCTCTCAGGCTGTGTGTCATCTGTCTGTCTTTTTCACTCATTCTTTTTCTCCTAACAAGAACTTTGAGGCAAGCAGGGCAGAGCTGCCACCCCTTTTACAGATAACCTTACTACGAAGTTAGGTGTGAGATCACGTAAGGGGCTAATGGCACCGTTTCTCTTCTGGTCTTGTTCTCACTCTGCCTTCTCTGCTGTGCTTCTTGCCTAACTGTCCCCTGGCCTAGCAGTAAGGCTGTGGCCTGGCTTACCACTTTCAAATCATGCCAAAGTGGCAGCAGCTTCACCTGGTCTAATATGGAAAAACTAGTTCCCAGCCCAGAATCTATCTTGCATGGTGCCGAGTAAGAGATTTCTCTTCAAGATTCAGCCCCACGAAAGCAATACATCTGCAAGTGGTGAATCTCAACAGGTTTCTTAGCCGCCCTCCCCATTACCCTTCCTGCTCGCAGCCCACACAGTTGTGGGCTCATGAGCCAAGGGAAGGTTTTCCTCCCCAGAGAAAAGCAGAAGCAGAACTCCGAAGGGAGGTGCTGGACTTGAAGTAGGCTTGGCCATGGCCTTAACTCTCACTCATTCCCTCCTACTCAACAATCTTAACCCTGCCTCTAAGTCAGAGAACTTCACGTGCCTCCTTCAGCAGGTTTACTCCACCTAAGCCCGCTGGGGCAGTTTAGACTCCCTGGGGCAACAACCCGGGGACTCCTTGCTTCTGGAGGGTGAGGCTTATCTCATCTGTGCAAGTTCTACTTGGTGTGTCCTATCTGGTTGTTATCAAATCGAAACTACAGCAGTTGACAGTTTGTTGCTTAATTATTGCCTGTTGATTGTAAAATAACAGACCACCAGTTTTGTTGTTAGTTATTACTGCCATTTCATTTTAAAGTGTATGCTGTAACAAGGCAGCGGTTTACTTCCCGTGTCTCTTTGATGAGTATTGTTATTTACACCAATAATAACGTTTGAAATGGGCTTCAGGGTTAACATAACACTTTCATTTTATTATCTCGTCTGACTATGTTAGAAGAAAATGCAAGTAAGCAACTCATTTTAGGAGAGTGGGAGGTAAAGTTTTTATTCTAGGTATTATTTTACTACAAATTTTGGCATAATATGACATTTTTTCAGCAAGTATTTATTACCTCCTTTACAAAAATTAAAAATGAATTTTAAAATTGTACAATTTGCTGCACTTTAAGCCTTCTTGTCAAAAGGCAAAATGTAGAGGACTTAGAAGACATACTCCATCCAGGGTCACATAAATGAAATCACAATATCTGGGCTAGGAACCACCGCACTTGAATTTGATCCAGAGTATGGTTTAATACTACACTGAGAAGAAATGAGTTGTCTTCTCTAGAGTTTGTTTAGCACGGAGGCCTCATTTATTTATTCACTTACTTGTATTGAGGTGGAATTCACAGAACATAAAATTACCTATCTTCTAGAAAAAGTAGAAATAACTCCCTTTATCTAGTTCCAAGACATTTTATCTTACCTCTCCTTCTCCAAAATAAAACCCATATGCACTAAACAACCACGCCCCCTCCCTACTCCCTTTAGGCCTAGGCAGCCACTATCTGTTTTCTGTTTCTGTGGGTTTAACTATTCTGTGTATTTTTTACATATGGAGTCACACAGTATGGGTCCTTTTTTTGTCTGACTTCTTTCACTGTAGCATAATGTTTTCAAGGCTCATCCACATTGGAGCATGCACCTGGACTTCATTCCTTTTCATGGCTGAATAGCCACTATTTTTAATATCAAAACATTTTTGGAGTTATAAAAAAGTCCAGCACTCACCCACGCAGAGGCCGGCTACATCCTTCCCTCCACGGCAGCAACACCTTCCTCTGCACAGCAAGCATCCATCGTAAAGTACAAACGCTACAGAAGCACATGCAGGTAAAGCTGTAATTTGTTGCATGTTACTTAAGACTCAGGGAAGAAGCCTGTAGATGTTTCTCTGCAAGGATTACAAATGATTCTTTGTATAATAATAGACACCTTCTAGGGGACAAGAAATCTTCACTAAATGATGCAAAGAAAATAAATTGAGAAGAAGATTCTTGAGCCCCTTGCATCATGCAAATGTGTGCTGTGTACGGGCAGAGCTTAGAACACATGCAGATTTTTAGTTTCCTTGCAGCCAGCCCCACTTGGAATTTGGGTTTAAAATCTTTTCTTCAGTCTTTGTAGGTGGCATGGTATTTAAAAAGAGAGAGAGAGAGAATGAGCTTTAGAGATGGAAAGAGCTGGGTCCAAACCCTGCCTCCACTTCTTGTTAGCCCTATGTCCTTGGGCACATGACTTTAAGTTCCCTCATGGGTAAAATGGGAGTAATAATATTTACTTGTGGTCTCCAGAAGTTATTTATGTCCTTATTCCTAGAACCTGTAAATGTTACCTTACTTGGAAAAAGGGTTTCTGTAGATGTGATTAAGTTAAGGGTTTTGAGATGAGGTAATTACCCTGGAATATTCAGGTGGCTCCAGATGGCATGAGGCACAGATGGAAGTGATGTGGCCACAGGCCAAGCAGCGCCACTGCTGGGAGCCATGGGAAGCTGGAAGAGGTGAGGGGCAGATTCCCTGCTACAGCCTCCAGGGAGAGCATGCCCCTGCCAGCGCAGTGATTTCAGCCCAGTAACACTGGCTTTGGCCTTCTGGTTTCCAGAACTTTTAGAGAATAGATGTTTGTAATTTTAAGGCAACTAAGGTAACATGACGACCTGTAACTGGAATGTCAGTTTGCTTTCTTCCTTTCTGTCTCTGTATCCAGGGTGGTGTTTCTCCGACTTTGAGTCCAGTGGTTCAGAGTTTTACTTCCAGAGCAGGGTTTCTCAACCTTGGCACCAGTGGCACTTGGGGATAGATAATTCTTGCTGTGGGACTGTCCTTTGCATTGCAGGACATGTAGCCACATACCTACCCTCTAGATTAGCCAGTTGTACCTTCCAGCACACTTGTGACAACCATCTCCAAACATTGCCTATATCAAATGGGGACAAAACTGTGCTCTATTGAGAGCCACTAACCTAGGGTTCAGTGCCTGAGCTTAGTCCCAGCTCCATCACTGAGTAGCTGTGTGGTTGTGGGCAGCTTAAACAACCTTGCTGAGCCTCAGTTTCATTATCTATAAAACGATAATAGCACCTACATCACAGTTGTTGTAAAGATGTTCAAAGATGTAGCATATACCTAAAGGCCTCAGAACAGTGCCTGGTACCTAGTAAAGTGCTTAATAAACAAACATTTATTAACCCATGTTCTGCCATACTAGTTTGTCACACTATTTTTCTGTAGTTTCCATTATAGAATTAATGAGCATTTAAAACATTCTCTTAGTATAAATAGTAACTTCTAGTTGTGTTTTGGTGTTAAACATCCTTCTGTCATCACCTCTCCCTCCCTCACCCCACACTGACAGTTATTAAGGTATCATAATAAGATTTGTATACCTGTGTCACCTGTCAGTCATGGAAACTTATTTATCTCTTTCTATAATTTCTAGAAAAGCTGTAACAACAAGAAAACCCCTTCCATCTGTCAGTGATATTTCTATTATTCCATAATTACAGCTTTGTCTTCAGTGATGTAGCTGCTGAATTCACTGAAAGACAAGTCAGTATCTCCATTCAAATGTGTGAAATATTTGGCAGCGGTTAGTTAGTGAAATGCTGGAAAGTAATTTCAACAGATACCATCACGTACTTTTGTAAGGAAGAGGAATGCTGTCTTTACTGTGGTCCAGGTCACCTTGTCTCTAAACACTGAGGACACAGCAGGGAACAAAACAAAGATCCCTGTTTTTAAAAAGCTTGTATTCTAGCACACTGTTGTAATCAGAGGCACTATGAGTTAGTAAATGTGATAGTGTGTTAGTGATAAGACTGTGGGTTGGGAGTGCTGACGATGGTGCCAGGGGACAGCGTGTGATGTTAAATTGTGTGGGAGATTTTTGAATATTTTTGAAGGGACAGATGAAATACCTTTTTTTGTTGTTGTTGGTGTTGCAGGTTGGTGTTGGGGGCCAGGTTAGAACCCTCAGTATATGGGGCCAGCACCCTACCCACTGAGCCACAGGCGCTGCCCGAAAAACCTTTGATGTGTATTGAAACCAGTGTTTGGTAATGCCCCTCTGTTTGTGACTAATGATTGGAATCCCTGAGTCTTTCAAAGGTGGTAAACCTTTTGCCCCTTCTCCACAGTACCTCCTGAGAATGCCTTTCAGCATTAAGCCATGTGGTTTTAGTTTATCTCAGCAGCTGCAGGAATTCTTTATAGAAACGGTTCAGGAGCTACTTGGGAGGCTGAGGCAAGAGAATCGCTTGAGCCCAAGAGTTTGAAGTTGCTGTGAGCTATGAGGCCATGGCACTCTACCCAGGGCGACATAATGAGACTCTGTCTCAAAAAAAAAAAAAAAAAAAAAAAAATAGAAAGAAAGGAAGGAAATAAAAAGAAAGAAGAAAGAAAGAAACAATTCAGGGATCATTATTGGCAATGCAATTTCAGAGAATGAGTATGCTTAGCAGAGAAAAGAACAGGGTTGGAGGTTTTTTGTTCTTTGGCAGGGGGTGGGGGGAGTGTCCAAAAGACCTTCTTTTTAATTCTGGTTCTCCACTTATAAAGTGAATGATTTTAGGCAAGTCACTTAACCTCTCTATGCCTCAGTATCGTTATAACCATTGTAAGGATTAAATGAAATAACATTTTGAAAGCACATAGACCCATGTCAAGGGCATAATAAACCCTCAGAAAATGTTGGTAGTTGAAATTCTATGAATAGCATAAAAGACTATTTCTATAGTAATGTGTAAGTATCCATGGCAATCACCCTGTCTTTGTAAAGCCTACCTGTAGTGAACAGTTTCAAATATATGAATATTTCCTGAATAATCCTCGTATGCCCTACCAAAGAGAACCTATGAATTGATCCCTTGTAAACTTGGGCCTTGGACACATTTTGAATCCTTTTGGCAAAGTGTCATCAAGGGGAATTGAGAAAATAGAGGCAGTGAATAATTCAGGTAATAAAAATCTAATGATGAAAAATTCAAACGTGTAGATAGTTCTACAGGATGATCTTCATGCTCCTCCATACAAAACAAATTATAAGTTGTTCTGTATAAGTAGTATATGGTTTTCCCCCCTTAAAATGTGGAAAATATTAAAAGTATGAGGAATATAATCCTATCGCTAGAGATAACCACTCCTGGCATTCATGGTTGTATCCCTGTGTTTGAGTAATTACTATCACATGGCATACAGTTTTGTATACATTGTCCTTTTATCTAAATATTATAGTTATATGTGGTTTTTCTAGTTGGTTAAGCAGTTACAAGTCTTACAGTCTAGAAAACTAGACTGTCAGTCTGTGGGAATCTTGAGTAGCAGGTGATCTCTGCAGCCTTAGAAGTAGGTCATTGGAAGCGCAGAGGATGAATCCCAGGATGAACCCAGCATGGTTCACCCATAGTCCTCAAACAATCACTGACCCAGGTCTCCTTAGAAAGCCTGAAAAGCAAAAGTGAGATCATCAAGCCTGACTGACCTCTAGGAGGCTTACGGTCACCTGAACAAAATACTCCTTTTCTCTTAGCAACTGTGTGTCCACGGAAAGCTGGCCTTCCTCTCTGAGCTGCAGGTTAGACTACACGTTGCTATCTTCCATCAGTCCTTTGACACTGATTACAGTCTATTCAAGTGTAGACTCATTCTTGTTATGCACAAAAAATAGTGTGAAATGCCAGCACTTTGGGAGGCTGAGGTGGGTAGGTTGCCTGAACCTGGGAATTCCAGACCAGCGTGAGCAAGAATGAAATCTCGTCTCTAAAAAAAATAGCCTGGTGTTGTGGCAGGTGTCTGTAGTCCCAGCTACTTGGGAGGCTGAGGCAAGAGAGTTGTTTCAGCCTAAGAGTTTGAGGTTGCTGTGAACTATGACGCCACCACACTCTACCAAGGGCGACAAAGTGCAACTCTGTCTCAAATTGTATGAAGAAGGAGGTTGGATGAAGTGTTTTGCTTTTAAGACCAAATTCCAGGGAATTTTTTAGGGTCTTTGGCTATGTGGTATTTCACGTAAATATTTTTTAAGAACCCCCCCATCTGACAGATGAACATGTTTCCCTCCATTGTGTAATAGTAGTTCTAGAAACTTACAGCTGATCCGTTGCCATTTCCTAGAGCCAAATAAGGGAGAGCTTGAATTTAAAGTGAAGAGTTTGTAAATTGCTCATATTCTTATTTTGTCAGCTTAACACATTTGTGGAAAAAATAGATGTCTAAAAATGTATGGTAGCTGCTATGCAGTCTGCAGTCTGTGTATTCATTCTAAGTTTACGGTTTTTGTTTTACAAGGTCATCTGTAAATTAAGAGCTGACCAACAAACAAGGAAAGTATTGAAAAGAGCAATTTGTAACATCTTTTGGTTATATCTTCTTTGTGTTCCAAGTGATTAAAAATAAAGACACTTAGAAAATATTTTTTCAGGGGGACCACACCTATGGAGCACATTGGAAGTACAATTTGGATCTATCATGTGTAGAACACAAATGCTATAATTGGGTAAATGAGGTGAAAGCTATGTTGATTAGTATGATGTAAGCACTCCAATTTGTACAAATAATCAACACATTGAAAATGGCATAAATGCATTTATGATCTATGTATAAAAGACTTAATAAAAAAAAGAAAATATAAAAAATTATAAAATTAAAAAAAAAAAGGTACTTTTTCTTCACCTAGTTACATAGTTTGAAGATTCTGGTAATGTGTACATATATTATTCTCCCGTCTATCTAGTCCCTTTGTAATTTCTTCTTTGCAACAAACAAATATCATATATTTTTGCCTTTCTTTTAATTTTCTAGAATTCCAGGTTAAAATACACATTTATCTCAATCTATCCCTTTACAACAGCATTGTCTGATAGAAATATAATGAGATCTACATAGTTAATTTTAAATTTCATGGTATCCATACTTACAAGGTAGAAAGAAATAGATAAAACAAATCTTGGTATATTTTATTTAACCTAATATACCAAATATATCATTTCAATACTTAATAAGAAAAGTTATTAATAGTATATTTTGTATGTTTAATTCAGACCATGGTGTCCAAATCCAGTGTATATTTTATATCTATATAGTACATATCAGTGCAGATGCTAGATTTTCATCAGAGATACTTGATCTGTATTTCTATTTCATAATCTTTATAGTTGAACCTTTATATAGAAAAACATTCATAAATTGTTCTAACATAGTTAAGAGTTTCCCAAGAACAGAAACAAGCATCTTTTTTTTTTTTTTTTAATTTAAAAAAATTTTTTGGCAGTTTTTAGCCGGGGCCAGTTTTGAACCTGCCACCTCTGGTACATGGGGTCGGCACCCACTCCTTGAGCCACAGGCGCTGCCCCAAGCATCCGTTTTTTAAAATGTCTAATTATACTGAAATAAAATAAAAAATTCACCTGGTTGATTGCAGACATATTAAGTGCTAAACAGCCACTTGTTGCTGGTAGTTAGTGGCTATAGTATTTGGCAACACATCTCCAGAATTTTGACTCCTGATCTAAAAAGGCAGGATTAAAATGTCAATAGAAACATTACATTTGTGACATGGAAGAGGGTATAAAAGAAAGGGATTGTCACTACTAGCCAAGTAGCAAAACTCAGAGATGAGAAACTTCAGAGCCCTAGCTTTATTAAATTCAACTCTGCTTTATCCCAACTAAAGAGAATGAGGGGCTTCATTATGTAACAAAATGGCCTTGAAATGCAAGTTTCTTTCTCTTTCTTTCTGAGAGAATCAGTGGAGGATGGTGGCTCTAGATTCCTGCCGTCTTAGAAATTCTTCTGTATGACTTTCTGTAACTGCTCTATTCAGTAGAGTAACCTATATTTACGTGTGGCTACTAAGCCCTGTGAAGGACAGCTGAATCAGTGGTTATTAAATTCCTTTTAAATTTAAAAAAATTGGTAACTCAGTTTAGTTATTGAAAAACAGTTAAGTATGTTGGAGCAACTGGGTACATGAGTCTACTTTTTCAACTGTGTATTTTATGAAATCTAAATATTATGAAGAGATCCCAGTTCCAGATAAGGCAGAATAAGTGTACCTCACCCTCCTTCTCCCATGGAATACAGCTATAAAATCTAACCAGAAAGCATGCAGCAGCTACCTGAAAACCCTGAAAAGTAAAAAGAGGCAGGAAGATTAGGGAAAATGACCAGATTTTGAAGTTTCACCAAACTGAGAAAGGAAGGTAAATCTGTTTCCTGTTGTTTCATTGTGACTAGAAGTGGAAATCTCTACAAAGACTTAAGACTGAACTGATCTTGGAAACACAATCACAGAAAGGTGTGTAGAACTCAGTCTGAATCTAACCAGGAAAGTTGCCTGCTAAAACAAAAACAACAATCAGTAGAATTTGAATAGAGTATAGGATACAAGCCCAGATGACTTGACATATGAAGGACCAGTTTACATGTATAAAGACAATCAACAGAGGCCAAGACACATGATGAAGTTGTCTGATGCACTTCAAAGCAACTGATGTAAAAATGCTCAGCAAGTAAAGGCAAACACTTCTGAAACAGATAGGAATCCTCAGTAAATGAATACAGGTTGTAGAGGAGAACCAAATAATTTAGAATTAAAAATGCAATAACCACAGATTTAAAACTTTCTAAATAGGCTCAATAGCAGAATGGAGATGAGAGAGGAAAAAGTCAGTGAACTTGAAGGTAGAGAAACAGAAATTGTGCAGTTTGAACAGAGAGAAAAAAGATTGGAAAATAAAAAAGGGGCAGAGCCTCATGGACCTATGGAATAATAGTAAAGGGTCTAATGTTTATGGCATCAGATTCCCAGCAGAAAAGAGAAGAGTATGGCCCTGGAACAATATTTGAATAAATAAAAACTGGAAAATCCCCAAATATGGTGTAAACCTAAAGAGTTAAGAACTTCATAAAGCCCTAAACATAAACCCAAAGATGTCTACACTCAGATATATTATCATCAAATTGCTGAAAACCAAAGATGACAAAAAATCTTAAAATAGAAAAAAATAATGCATTATCTATAGAGGAACAATAACTGTTTTACTCATCAAGGAGGTCAGAAGCAAGTGAAACAACATTTTAAAGTACTGAGAGAAATTGTCAACCCAGAGTTCTATATTCAGCAAAAATATCTTTGGGAATGTCTGAACATTCCCAAAGATGAAGGAAAACCAGTAGACCTGGTTTAAGAATATTTCTAAAAAACATTCTACAGACAGAAGGAAAATGATGTCAGAAAAAAACTTGGAATATCTGGAATAAAGGCAGAAAAACAGAAATGGTGAATACAATAGACTAATCTTCTTTTTTCGAGATAACTACAATAGGCTAATCGTGTCTGTAGTTCTTTAAAATATATGCAGTATTGTTGAAAGAAAACAATGAAATACTGAAGTTTTCAATGTGTGCAGGTGTAATTTATGGCAACTATAGCATAAAGCACAGAGGATAAAGGGGACTATATTGTGCTAAGACTTTTATATTCCAATTGAAGTGGTAAGATAAAAGTACAGTATGTGTATTATAAGCTAGAAAAACCACTTAGAAAACTATAAGAAGAAATATATGGTCAAAAAACACAATAGACAACAATGTAATGCTAAAAAAGTATGAATACTCAAAAGAGGGCAAAAAAGGGGAAGAAGTAGGGGAATGAAAAACAGAAGGAACAAACAGAAAACAAATAATGAAATAGTGTCATTAAATCCAAGCATGTCAAAAATTAGATGTATGTTCTAAACAAACCAATTAAAAAACAGAGATTCTCTGAATGGATAAATACAATCAATATTTTAATGAAAATTTAGCATGTGAAGTGAGATGTGCATTAAATATAAACCACACACCAAATTTTGAAGACTTAATAGAAAAAAACATGAAATTTCTCATTGGTTTTTATGTAGAGTACAGGATAAAATGGTATTTTTATATACCGAGTTTAAAATGCATTACTAAAATTTCACTTATTTCATTTTACTTTTAAAAATATTATTACTGGAAAAATTAAAATTACTTCTTTGGCTTACACTAAAATTTTTATTAAACAACAATGTTATAAGGTCTGGCTTTTATAAAAAATGACAAGGAATCTTTTAAGCAGCAAACAGGGTCGGTCAGAGGCTGTATTTTATATTGTCTTAGTTAAGACATTAGGAGATCTGGTAGTCCTTTAAGAATTTGACTCTTGGGGCTGCACCTGTGGCTCAAAGGAGTAGGGCACTGGCCCAATATGCTGGAGGTGGCAGGTTCAAACCTAGTCCCAGCCAGAAACTGCAAAAAAAAAAAAAAAAAAAAAAAAGAATTTGACTCTTTTGGACTGGGTCTAACTAAAGAAATATATAAAACAATTTTGGTGTGCAGAGTATCTATGGTTAACTACAATCTCAGCTCCATAGCATGTGTACAGGGAGTTCTTTTGAGATGGGTCATTCATCCATTGCCTTACTTAGTATTTCTCCCAAATCAGTAACATCTACTTCTAGTTTATCAAGGCAAAAAACATTATTGCTAAATTACTTTTCTCTGAGACAGCAATTTTAGCCATATATTCTAGTTTGGAATCGATAAACAGAAGTCCTCACTGCAAACCAAACCAAACAGTTCTGTAGCAGTGAAAGCAATGGAGTGGATGGGGAAAAGTGGGAGCTAAGTTAATGTGTGACCAGCATCCAGTGGAGTTTATCTTTAGCTGCTAAAGTCGGAGCCCTCTGAAAAGGACAATTCATACTCACATTTCTTGGAATGAGTAGTCGGCCTGTCTGTTAGGAGTTTAGGATAATTTATGAACTAGGGACAAGCTGTAAAGGTCAGCTCACTGAGCTGGACTCGTCCTCTCCCTTATAAGTTTAACATTTAGCCTATAAAGACCTCATATGCTCATCTCTCTGTCCTTACCTCCAAACTGTAAGCTCCTTGAATCCAAAAAGCCATAACTATTTTGTTTAAAGCTTTGTCCCTAGTGTTAACATAATGCTTAGCACACAGGAGCTCATAAATATGCTAAAAATAAATGAACATATGTCAAAGTTTCATCTTAGCCAAGTCTTGCTGGCAGGAGATGTAAAGGCATTTTTGGCTTCATCAGAACCGTTCTAAAGAGTCCTGTCCTGAAATTCTCCCATTGACACCTTTTACCTTTTGGAAACACGAACATATTTCCTAACTCTGAAGATTAATCCAGAAGATAAGGATCATTTTTGATTTAGATAGCATTTAATCCTAGTTACTAGTAGCGTAAGGAATTAGAAGGAAATTGGCAGTGGAGCAGGGAGGGAGAGAGAAATGACTCGCAATTAACCTGCTTTGAGAAGAACTGGGATAGGGCACTACCCAAGGGCTTCCGGGGTAGATGGTTCATACCTAGGCATGAATAAATTAACTACAGGGGGTGGACTGGATGTTCTTCTCAGGTCTCTCTGGTTCTTATAAAATGTTATGCATGAAGCCTCAAAATCCCACATCAATTTATATGAATTTCAGAGTATTTCTATAAAATATCTGTGAAGTGTCATAGTAGAAGAATGACCATATCAGATATGGTAGTCTGCTGGAGCTCTCAGCTGTCCTTTGGGGGAATAAATATTCACATGTTTTTGAGTTTATAGAAATAATTTATTTCTTCTCTCAGGTGAAATTGCCTATATTCGTTTCCTATTGCTGCTGTAACAAATTCCCACAGACTAAGTGGTTTGAAACAATATGTGTGGTCCAGTATTCTGTCACACTGCCGTGACTCTGAGTTTTAAAGTTTTAACCAACAATTTCTGGAATAGTAATTTTTGTCCCTTTTTCCCACGCTGAATTAGTTAATGGATGGCAGGAATCAAGCGAAGAAATTAGGGCTAAAGTCCTACAATAACTAAAGGGGCGCTACTCAGTTCAGCCTGCCGCCACCTCCCCCCAACGCTCGCCCTTTTTTTTTTTTTTTTTTTTTTTTTTTTTTGAGACAGAGTCTCACTATGTCACTCTTGGTAGAGCGTTGGAACATCACAGCTCACAGCAACCTTGAGCTCAAACTCTTGAACTTGAGTGATTCTCTTGCCTCAGCCTCCCAGGTAGCTAGGACTACAGGCACCTGCTACAACGCCTGGCTGTTTTTTGTTGCAGTTGTCATTGTTGTTTAGCTGGCCTGGGCTGGGTTCGAACCTGGCTCCCTCCGTGTATGCAGCTGGTGCCATAACCACTGTGGTACGGGTGCCCAGCCTCTAGCTGTTTCTTAAGTCTGGTTATGTGTAGAAGATTCTTTTACCCAGGACCATGTTTCTATCTATGGAAACACAGAGACTGTGTCCTTCTAAAGGAAATAGGAATGTATTGTCTAAGCTTATTTACCTCTAATCAAAGATATCCTAAATGTTTGCCAGAGTTCACTATGCAATCTTTTTCTCCCTGCTGAGCAGGTGGCTGAAAGTAGTGGAATGTTGTTTTTCTGAATATAGAATCATAATGTCCTTGGGAAAGTGCTCATTAACAATGAAAAATCAGTCTACGTTAATTTGCATTTCAGTCCACTCTTGGGTAGATTTTTATATCTGATTCTCACTATAATTATTTGCATCTCTGGTGGAAATACCATATCCATTTGCAGATTAATTATGTCATTATCAAAGGCGTGGAGGGAAATCTTCAAAATTCATTGTTAACATTTAAAGAAAATATACAGGAACCTAATATAGAAGAGATAAAACATTTTTCTGAGTATATCATAGCGGGCAACAAAACTAGCACTTATCTTTAGGTTGATGATATTATTAAATATTTAGGCTTTCCTTTATGGAGTGTTGGTTTGGAGGATAATAAATTGGTCCAGAGGGCTCAATAGTTAAGCTGCATTGCACGTTTATTATGATCTCTGTCTTCAGCCTTCAGTCACTTAGAAATGTTGATGAGTGTATATTGTGGGCTACATCCTTTGGAAGGCAGTGAGGATACTGTCCTGAGAGCCGCTGTTCTGTGCAACTCTAGAAGTCGCCATTTACTTCACTCTGTAGTCGATATGAATGGTCCCCTTTGGAGTTGTGCACTTAAAAAATATGAGGACCTGGGCGGTGCCTGTGGCACAAGGAGTAGGGTGCCAGCCCCATATACCAGAGGTGGCGGGTTCAAGCCCAGCCTAGACCAAAACTGCCCAAAAAAAAAAAAAAAAAAAAAGGACTTATGCAGAGATCCTGGAATTCCAAATAAGGAGAGTGGGAAACACTCTGTGGGAAACAGATTTACAGACTCTCAATAATTCTCACATTATGTGTGAGTGGGGACATGCAGGAATAGAACAGAAGAAGGAGCTCTTCTTTTTCTTAGGATGGACTGGGATATCTGGAAAGGTTTTTCAGAGGAAGCCCTACTTAAACTGAGTTTTGAAGGATCAGCAGGAAATGAAAAAGTTGGTTGGTTTTTTGGGCCAACCTAGTAATCTGTGGAAAGGAACAGAGGCGTGCAAAAGCATGCTGCATTTGCAAGATTTGCACATATTTCGGTATGACTGAAGTGTAAGATTCGGAAGTGTGGGAATGTTGGGTTTTAGTGCAGATGCCTGTATCTTAAAATGTTGGGGTTTCAGGGCGGTGCTTGTGGCTCAAAGGGGTAGAGCGTCGGCCCCATATTCTAGAGGTGGCAGGTTCAGACCCAGCCCCAGCCAAAAACTGCAAAAAAAAAAAAAAAAAAGTTGGGGTTTCAGGCAGCTGTCTGCATTCTTGTTTCTCAGGGTGTTCTTGGCAAAAGAACAACAAGACACCCAAAAGTAAAGCAAGCTTGAAACAAAATTGAGGCAAGGTTTACAGAGTAAGGGCAAGGTACAGGCTTACAGAACAGCATGTATTTGCCATAGACAATGAACGGGACTCTATGATAAGAGAAGAGGCTTTGGTTATGTGGTTTTGGCTGGGTTGAGCCTATCTGGTGGTTCAGAGGTCACCAGGGAACAGAACTCTCATGATCCTCTCTGGAAGTCCATTCGGGGGTGTGGACCAAACTGTGTATTTAATGGCAAGACAATTAGCCTTAAGGCTGTTGTAGGTCGCCTTCAAGACTCTATTGTACCTGTTGCTAGGCCTGTGGGTTAGAGTCCTCTGCATCCTTTAGCAGTCAGAGCTGGTGGGGTGTTTTCCTCCTCCCCAGATGTGAGCAGTCACTGGGACAAAATTAAGGTGCTTGGCACCAAGATGGGGGCCTCATGCCACACTTGTCCCTTTTTCCCCAAAAGAGCCAGAATCCTACCTAACAGGAATGTGATGAAGCAAAGCATTTAACCTTTCTGTGCCTTCATTCCCCATTTAGTAAAACAAAGAAAACATCACCACTGAACTCATGTGAGTTTTATATATTTATTTATTTATTTATTTTGGAGGCAGAGTTCCACTTTGTCACTCTCCTTAGAGTATTGTGGTGTCTTAGCTCACAGCAACCTCAAACTCTGGGGTTTAGTGATCTTCCTGCCTCAACCTCCTGAGC
>CAUYPK010095744.1:0-22681 GCA_963574355.1 Loris lydekkerianus | reverse complement strand
GGCCAGTGGCATGGTACCACATTGGCTGTATCTAGATAGAGGCAGTTTCAGGCCGGGTCTTGCTAAGTCATTGCTACGCGGAAGTAGCTTGATGGATCTACTTCTAGTCAGGCTCGGGAAGTTGCACTAGGCCTCAGGCACATGGCAGGGCCCAACAATTCCCTCTTTTGTTTTTTGTATGGCAGATAAACAGACACTATGGTTTTCTTAATATTTTAGTAAGAAATATTTTCCAAATGCCTCAATTTAATTTCAGATATGGTAAATATCTAAAGATGAAACCCACATAAAGTTCTTTGGGGTCTTCAATAATTTCTAAGAGAGTAAAGGGGTCCTGATACCAAATGCTGTGCAGATGGCCTTCAGCATGTGAATCGTTTCTCTGTGCCTCTTGTGCCACCAGCCAGCCTTTGATTATCCTCTAACTGTAGTCCCATAGGAAGATATTTAGTCTTTGTCCTCACTTCCTGACACAGAGCTCCTGGACCTACCTGAGTGACAGGGATGGGACAAGCATCTCTTGTTCGAATGAGGCAACTCTTGGCAGCCCCAGGTAGCTGGTGGGCAGAAAGACCACACTTTAATTAGGGAGTTGGGAAGTTCAGGTTCCTTTCCCCTTGACTTTGGGAAGGGACAGGAGTTGGAGATTAAGTTAATCAGCCAGACAATGGCTTCATCAATCATGCCTACATATTGGAGCCTCTACAGAAATCCCCAAACGCCTGGCTTTGGGGAGTTTCCATCTACCAACACACACATACCCCTCCACCAGGAGAAAGCTCTCGCTTGAGGCCCCTCCAGACCCCACCCTGTGTGCTCTTCATGTAGCTGCCATTTATGTTCTTTGTAAGAAATGGGTAAAAGCACCTGCCTGAGACCTCCGAGCTGTTCTAGTAAATTCTCAAACCTGAGAAGGAGGGTGCAGGACTAACTTACAGCCAGGCGACCAGAGTACGGGTGGCCTAAGGCTTATAATTGGTGTCCGGAGTGGGGCGGCCTTATGAACTGAAGCCTTATCCTATAGGACCCAAGGAGCCATCAGCACTGAGTTGAACTGAAGGAGCCCCAGGAGGTGTCAGGAGAGTCGGGGAGGCTCCCTATGCAGAAGTGGCCCTGTCAAAGTGACATTTTCCTTTTTTGGTTCTTTCTTCAAAGCCGGCATCTGGGTCTGGACCTGGGGCTAGTAGGCTGGAGTTTCCAGTCTGGGGCTGATGAAGGAGAAGCCAGGGCAGATAAGGAAGGCGAGGAAGCCCAGCCCCCCAGGGAATCCAGCAGGCTCAGCTGTCTTTGGTTCTCCAACATTCCCAGAAGAAAGCAGCTGGCAAGGAGAGAAAGGGGAGTGGTGGGGAGGGGAGGCCAGGGCAGAGTCCTGTAGCCCCCAGAGCTGCTCTTGGGCCAAGGCCCTGCCATTTCCCCTTCTGCCAAATGTGCTCAAGGAGCTTCATATTCCCAACACCTGAACCAGGTCCCCCCCCCACTTTTGAGAACTCTGTAGACCCTCAAATTCAAATGTCACCACAGGCACACACATGTGCGTGTGCACATATAAACATGTATGCAGTTGCACATACACATGCCGTGCACACACATATGCAAGCATGCACTGTGCACGCGCGTGCATGTACACATGCAATGAACACATATGCCCATGTGCACCATGCAAATATGTGATGCATGCACTATACACATGTGTGCATGCACTGTACAGCCGTGTACAGGTACACACCTATGCACTGTACACAGGTATGTACATGCCCATGTGTACTGTACACATGTATGCCCCACTATACATGTGTGTGCACATGCACTGTAAACACAGAGGGGACAGGCCACCACTGGGTTTTGGAGCTGGCCTTGGATTTGGCCCTGCCATGGAAGCAGAGCTGGACACTACCTTCGAGAAGGCTTAGTCCCATCCTTATTGTCCAACCAAGCTGGAAAGCCTGTAAGAGTCCAAGTGGCAGGCCTAAGGCTCCCAGGCCTGTCTCAAGGACTTGTCCTAGCACCTCTCCAGACCCCAGGGCTCTTCCCAACCCCCCAGGAGCACTGACCATGTATGGACCCCCACACCTGAACTGGACTGTAAGCACGGAGCATGGCGTTGAGCTGGGGTCCCGGAGGACAGGCTGCATGCAGGGGGCTGGGTGACCCTGGAAAGAGAAGGTGCCAGGATAGTCAAGGCTCCCACATTGTGCATGGAGGTGTCAGAGGGGACAGGCCCTCTTGAACTGGCAGCCGCCTGCTGAAATAGGTAATTTTGGTGGGTGCAGCCCGCAGCCCTGGCCAGTGCAGCCATCAGCACTTGCTTGCCTGACTCAGAAGGGGGAAAAACACGCGGCAGGAGCTCCAAGCAAGAACGTATCCAACTCCTCATCCAAGGTTGTGCTGCGGGCCCGCGGCCAGGGGTATTCTCGGATTGGACCTCTTCCCTCGCCCTAAATTTAACCAGCTGGAAATCTTTTTTTAAGCTGCATCCTATTCAACCTTTTGAAATAAAGATTTGCCTTTTAATGGGAAATCTGCATTCCATTGTGCAGGGAGCTGGCACCCTTGGCTCAGTCTGTCTCCTGGAGCGCAGCCTCCCGGTTTTGGCTGCAAACCCAGGGGAGCTCGTGTATGTGGGGGTGGAGGGCCCTGGCGGTCAAGGCTGCCGTCCCTGGGCTGAGGGGACATTCTGAGTCGGCAGAAGCTTCCTTAGAGAAAGCAGGATATTAAAAGCAACAGCAATGAAAGGAGGCCCTGCCAAGAAAACAAGTAAGATGTTCTTCAATTCCTGCTCACAGGCGCTGTGCTGAGGTCACAGAGAACCACCGGCCCAGACAGGCTGGGTTCAAACCCCACCACATCCTCCCCACTGTACCTCAGCTGCTCTCGGAGTATCTCTATGCCTCAGTTTCCCCATCTGCAAGTCAGAGTAATGCCAGCACCTGCCTAACCAGGGGCCACTGCACAGATTAAATGAAGGAATTCTGGGAAGAGCAAACTGGGTGCCAAATACACCTGGCAGAGGGGATGAGGCCTCTCCTAGAGATGGCACCTCGCCAGGTCATATGGACAGGGAGTCGGAGATGTTTACTGCAGGCTCCACTCCATGACCCCAGGTGTTAGGCCAGCACTGTGCTGGACAGTGGCACAAAGCTGTGGCCTCACAGTCTCAGGAGATGAGGCAGAGGTGGGGTGGGCCCCAAAGTGGGGAGACGTGCTCAGGTAGACCTGGCTGTTCGGGGCATCTTTAGAGACAGGTGAACTGCCCCCAAGGGAGCAGGGTAGGCAGAATGTCTGGGGCAGTCCCCACTCTGCTACCAACTGAGGGAGCCAGCAGGTTGACAAAACATCACGTCAATGGGCCACGTTCAGGTGAACCTGGTCCACAGCGGTGTTGAGGCAGGATTCAGGGAGAAAGAGAGGGAACCACCTGGCCAGGCCTGAGGCCGCTCCCAACTCTGCACCCCCAGCCCAGCCCCCTCTAGGTCCCAGCTATCTCTACTCCTTTTTTTGTTTGGGGGAAATTAAAAAGAAAATACCTGCAACTGTCAATCCCACACACCAATCCTCACTTCCCTGAAACAGTCAACAGGCCTTTCCTCTGCATGCGCTCACCAGCCTCCTTCCTTGCAGTCAGCAGAGCACATCCTCACCCCTCTGGTCATCATCCCCGCTGACGCCTTCCTTCTCCTCTGCCCCTCAGTGCTCCCTGCACTCCTCCCAGCCACTGGCCTGTGACTCACCAGGGCCATGAGCAGTCAGCAACCTCCCCTTGCCTCCCAAACTTGTAGGAAATACAGGCCCCACACGGGCCACCTGCCCACACTCAGGCCCATCCTGAGCACTTTTCTTCACCAGCTCCTACACCAGACCTGGCTAGACAACCAGGACCCAGACCACGCCATCAGGGTGCGTTCTCCCACATGGGAAGGAACACGAGACTCCCAAGTCCACGGGACAGAGCCCTAGGGCCAGTGGAAAGCACAGGAGATTCCCATGTCAGGACACATGCTCGGGTGTGTGACAAGGCAACACGTGCGGGAGAAGCCGGTTCCCTAGCTCACAGGCCCACCCCCCTCCGGGGGGATGTGCGCATACCCACATTCATATGCGGGACCTATGTTGTCCTCCACATGCACCTGGCTCAAGGGCAAGGGGACATGGCTCAGCGTCCCACTATGGGAGGTGCCCTGGACCCCATGACCCCTGTCCTCAGCTCCTCTACAGCCCTCTACAGCTCCTCTACAGCCTCTTTTCCCTGTGTGATCAGCAGCCAGAACAGTGGGGAGTTAAAGAGTAAAGTACCTCTGGGAATATTCATTCACCTCCCAAAGCAGCTTCACGGTGGCCCAATATTTCTGAGGAAGGAGGTTTAACTTCTTACCAGAGCCATCAAGGCTGATTTCCGTTAGGATACCGGTGGCCGGCATCTGAGCCTTGAAGATTCAGAGGAGGAGGGAACTCTCACCCAGGAAGGCCAGGAGGAGGGGAGCCCCAAAGGAGGCCAGTGACTCAGGTTGTTTGCAATACATCAAAGTACGGAAAGTGGGGTGACCACCCGGAGGACACCTCGTGGCCAGGCAGGGAGCACTGTGGGAGACCTGGCTCAGAGTCCCAGTGCCTGCTCTCAAGCAGGATTCCCCTGGCCTGGGGGAGGAGGCAGCTCTCAGCTGGGGCCCTGGCAGGAGACTTCTTAACACCTCAATTGAGACATCATTTGCACACCACCCACTTCACCTCTTTAAAACACATATTTCAATGACTTCTGGCAGATTGCATTGTTAATGTTTTAGTTATGATAAAATATATATAACATGAAATTTGTGGATTTAATTTTTTTTTAATATTCAACTCAAGGGTATCTGACAGTATCAGGCACCTTCACCACCTTCTGTGTCCTTAGCTTTCTCATTGCCCCAAACAGAAGCTCCGTGCCTGCCAGGGGCAGCTCCTTACCCCCGGCCTGCCTGTGCTGCCTGCTGACCTCCTTGCTGCCTCTGGAGATCCAGCTACCCTCCCCCCAGGTCGGATCGCACTGTCTTCTTCTGTGTCTGGCTCACACGTGTCAGAACTGCCTTCTCTTTTTTTTTTTTTTTAGAGACGGAGTCTCACTTTGTCACCCTGGGTAGAGTGCAGCGGAGTCACAGCTCACAGCAACCTCCAGCTCTTGGGCTTAGGCAATTCTCTTGCCTCAGCCTCCCTAGTAGCTGGGACTACAGGCGCCCCCCACAATGCCCGGCTATTTTTTTGTTGCGGTTTGGCCGGGGCCAGGTTTGAACCCACCACCCTCGGTATATGGGGCCGGCGCCCTACCCACTGAGCCACAGGCGCCGCCCAGAACTGCCTTCCTTTTCGCGGCAGATGAATAGTCTCCTGCGTGCACGGACCGTGTGCTTCTCCGTCCTCTGTTGATGGACACTCAGGATGGTCCCACCTTTTGGCTACTGTGAATGATGCCGCTATGAACACACATCTACAAGGTACACATGTATGCCCGGTTTGATTACCTGTTTTCACATAGGTTTGCTTTTATGCTTTTAAATAAAATGGATTTGTAGAGCTCCCTTTAAACGAGGTGGATCCTCCTGGCTTATAAAGCCAAGATGGGGAAGGGGTGATCCAGGAGTCACACGCCAACGTAAATCCCGGGCTTCAAGCTGAGCGCAAACTCAGGTCCCTGCTCTGTGGCCCCTGTCTGTGGGGCGTGGCTGTCTGTGGGGTGTGGCCTGTCTGTGGGGCGTGGCTTTCTGTGGGGTGTGGCCTGTCTGTGGGGCGTGGCCCTGTCTGTGGGGCGTGGCTCTGTCTGTGGGGCGTGGCCCTGTCTGTGGGGCCCAGGGCTCTGTGCACTCACCCCCCTGAGAAGTGGCTGAAAGTGAAGCCCAGCCTTCCTGAGGTCAGAGCATAATAGACCCCAAAGTTCCTGTTAAAACCCCATTTCCCCAGTCGTTTCCCCCTGAAGTTCGTGTTTTCTACATACAGGTCACTAGCACCACAAAAATCATGGGGGCCGCGATTTATTAATAACTGGAAGAACCTGTGGACCAATCAGATCAGGCTTTCTACTTTAGGACACCGGGAAAGCCATGGGGACCCCAAAGATCCAGGGGAGAGTTGGTCAAAAGAAAAATTCTACAAAGAAGGAAGCATTTCACTAAGACTATCAAAATACAAAGCAGTGATACATTGTTTAACATTTCTCATTTGTTTTCACAAAGGTCCCTGTAAGTCGCCTCCAGAAGAGCAGACGGGGAGCTGGGAATTTAATTTTAACTGTTTAACACCTAACCCAGGGCCTTGCCCCTCCTGCCTCATGCAGAGGTTCATGGGGCAGAGTGACCAGGACAGAGCAAAGAGGTGGCAGCCCCACCGTACGGGCAGCCATCAGGCTGTGGCAGGAGCCCTTGTTTTATACACCACACTGGCCCTGTCAGCACAGTCTCCAATCCTAGCAGAGGGACAGTCACTGAAGGAATATTCGTAGAAAGCAAAGGTAAGTAAATATTGTATGCCCCTTAATGTGATGGTTCAGGAAGGATGTGGGGTGGGCGGGGAGGGGAGCCTGGGCCACAGAACCTGCAGAGGGTGACAAAGGCCCCTGCAAGCAGCACGCTCACCCCCAGTGTCCCCACGGAGGGAGCCACCCACCCTGCAGCCATTCCTGACCTGGTTTGGTTTCCAGTAGAAGTAGAAATAAGCAAAACTTGAAGCCCTGATGTCACTTTGTAAACAGGCAAAGCTTTCCATGAGTACACACCATTAGTTAGGTTCATGTGGTTCTCAGAGTGGGGTTCCCAGAGACATCTCCTGGTGAGAAATGCAAATTCCCAGGCCCCACCCAGACCCATAAGATCAGAGGCTGTGGGGATGGGACTCAGCAGCTTGTGTAAAGCAGCCCTCCAGGGAGTTCTGGTCTGCGGCCCAGGGCCAAGTACAGACCCACCACGTTGGGCCACCAGAGTTCCAGCTCCTGGGATAAAGTCACCTTGATGACCACACCCACAAGCCACTGACCACACCAATCTCTTTGCCTGAAGTTTCAGGTGTTTGACAAATTACATGATGAGAGGGCCTAAGTGATCCCCATAGCAGCACCTGCAGCAGAGGGTGGGGGCTGGGATCCAAGCTCCTGGCACTCTCACCCCCATCCCTGCAGCATCTGCCTGCCTGGAGGAGCCTTGAGCCCCTCTCTCAGGATGTGGCGGTGGGAGGAGGGGTCTGGAAGCAGCTGGGAGTCATGGCCTTCCCATGTTGCTAGTGACAAAGATGGGACTCCCGGGAGCCTCACTGCCCTCCCCACTGTGGGACCCGGAATTGGGACAGAGCCAGGGAGGGCCTTAGGGAAAGCTTCAGAGGCACCAGGGCTGGGCAGGGTGAGGCAGAGGGAGCAGAGGCCTGGCCACCTGTACAGGCCTGTGACCTTCCGTGATATTGCCCTTGGCTTGCTTTCTGAAGGGGACAGACCCCAGCTGTCCTGGCCAGGAGGAGGGAGGACAAGCCAGAGGGGAGTGGAGGGTGGGGGCTCCTCAGACCCACAGTGCAGGGACAGCAGCCCAACAAGAGCCCCCACCCTCCCAGGGCCTACATCCTCTCCCAAGACGGGCTCTGTGCTGGGGCATCCCAGGGAGGGTCTCTCCCTGGAATCAGACTGTCTCTTAAAATAAAGCAGCCTCTGCCCCCAAGCCAGGCTCTGCAGAAAGTCTGTCTGTGGGAGTCTGAGGCCCAAGGGAGATGGGGCTGGAAATTCCTGTTCCCAGCCAGGGGAGGGCTGGTGTGACAGAACAGTGGGTGCTGGGAAGGGCAGGAAGGAGGGGAGCAGGGATGGGGGAGGGCTGGGCATAGGGGGCTGTGGTCTGTACATCCCCAAATTTTACATTGAAACTGAACCCCCAATGTGACAGCAATAAAAGGGTCTATAGACTGTGATGTGGCCAAGAGGGTCCCCTCAGGAATGGGCTTCAGCCCTCATGAAAATGGCTTCCCCCAAGCTGGGCACTTTCCGCCCTTCCCCCCTCAGGCAGCTGAGGACACAGCACAGTCCGCACCAGACACCAGCCTGACAGTCCCTAATCTTGGACTTCCCAGCTGCCAGAACTGCAAGAAATAAATTTCTGTTCCTCTAAATCTTCAGATCACAGGTGTTTTTTTACAGCAGGACTAGGGGTCCTGAGACATGGACGGGGGTCCAGCACGGGGGTGGGGGAGAGGCGGGACCCACAGGAATGGAGAGGGGCAGCCTGTGACCTGGGGACTGGTGCCATAAAGTGTCAGGCACCAGCAGGTGCCGGGAGGAGGTGCCAGATCAGATGCATCATTGCTGAGGGTCGATGGCAGTAGAGCCATTAGCCACCAGAACGAGGCGGAAATGAAGGGCCTGATAAGCGATCAATACTGGGTTAACCAGGGCAGACAGGACAGGGCCAGGCAGAGGACACCAGGGCCAGCAGTTGACATCTCCACCCAAGGAGGCAGCCTCCCCCAGCCCAGACCCCTCCCCAGGGACCTGCTGTCACCACGTGGTCTGGGCTCAGTGTGGCCTGAGAGAGCTGCATGGATCACCCAGTGCTTTGGGCTCTCCTGGAGGCAGATTTCCAGGAGAGCTGGCCAGGAGGGCTGCAGTAAGGGAGGGAGGCGTGTGGGGTCCTTGCCTCTGCCAGTGCTGGCCCCCATGAGCCAGAGGCAGCACCCAGGGGCACAGGAGGTCTGGAGAATACAAATGCAGGTCACTCCATGGCCCAGGTGCAGGACGGTCACTGCAAGGATGAGTCAGCCCGAGCCCAATTTCCCAGACAACTCATCTCCACCTGGAGCCAGGGCCCCAGAGAGACACATGGAGGCTTCCAGCAGATCCAACCCTGTTGGCTCCCTGATGCGGGAGGAGCACCCTCCCCTCCTGCCCCATCAGCCAGAATCAGGAGCTGCTTCCAGAGAGGAGGAAGGGAACCCCACCTCCTGCAGGGTCCCAGACAGGTGCAGCAGCTGTGTGGCCACAGGCAGCCCTCCCAGCCTCTCAGAGGCTCCTGTGAGAATCAGGGAGGTGGCAGAGGCAGTGGCCTGACACACAGCACACATTCTGCTCTCACTTGCTGTCCCTGAGCACGCCTGTGTGCACATGTGTGCCTGTATGTGCACATACGTGTGCACCTGGGTGTGCTAGTGTGCGTGCGTGTGTGCATGTATGTTGGTGGGTGGTCATGTGTGTTCCTGTGTGTAGATGTGTGTACACATGTGCATTAGTGCATGTATATACGTAAATATGTGTGTTAGTGGTAGTCACGTATGTGGTATACATGTGTGGATGTGTGTTACCTGGTGTGTTAGTGTGTGTTTTCAACAGCAAGAGTTGTTGGGCTTTGTGCCTGTAGCTCAAGCAGCTAAGGCGCCAGCCACACACATTAGAGCTGGCAGGTTCTAATCCATCCCAGGCCCGCCAAACAACAATGACAACTATAACCAAAAAATAGCCGGGCGTTGTGGCGAGCACCTGTAGTCCCAGCTACAAGGGAGGCTGAGGCAAGAGAATCACTTAAGCCCAGGAATTGGAGGTTGCTGTGAGCCGTGAGGCCACGGCACTCTACCCAGGGAGACAGATTGAGACTCTGCCTCAAAAAAGAAAAAGAGTTGTTGGTTACAGGGACAAGCAACTCGCAGGAGCTAAGTGCTCACTTTGCTTCCAAACGTGCCAGGTTCATCCTGTCCCCCCCACCCCCCCCCATCCCCCTGCATCCTGTTCATCCTGAGCTTCTACTTCAGTTTTCGGATCTCCTTGAGAACAACATGACATCTGCATTCACACCAAGCACTAGGCAGAGGGGGCAGGGGACTTGGGCAAGGCAGGGATGAGTGACATCTAAAGGAGGTCCACACTGCTCCTCCCCACCGCAGACCCCAGCAGGGCCGGTCACCTCTGCTCCGTGGACCCCAGGTGACCCCTGGAGCCCAGGCAGCACCTTTCCAGCCCAGGCCTGGGAATCACACAGACCTGGGTCGGCTGCCGCACCCCCTGAAAGGACCTTGCCGGGACCCTGGGCCGTTCTGGTCCTCGCTGTGAGATAGGAACACAAATCTCCATCGTGGTTACAATAGTGACACCACCGGGGCAGGAGTGCCATGCTGGCTGTGTCCATCTGCCCCTAAGGGGGCAGGTTCTGCAAAGTTCTCTGGGCATGAGTGGCCCCAGGGCTCCTCCCACGAGAACATGAAGCCTTCTCTCCCTGCCTTGCAGACTCAATGGACCTTCTCCGGGCTGTGGGGAGCAACGTACAGGAACTGCTCTCGAGGCCAGAGGCCCCAGGCGGAGATAAGTGGCAGCCACAGCCCAACATGACACCTGCAGAGCCAGGTCCTTGGGGTTCCCAGGGTGAGCCTGCAGCATCTCAGCAAAGGGGAGAGGGGAACGGAGTGGACGAGGAAAGCAGAGAGGAGGAAGGCCAAGGAGTCCACAGGGACGGGGCCAGGGTCCTCCCATCCCCGCAGCAGCCCAGCCAAATGAGCACCAGTCTGAGGCCTCCAAACCAAAAGCCCCATGGTAGGAGGGCAGAGTGCATGGGGGAGAGGGCTCAGGGACACCCCCAGGAGAAAGAAGAGTGGCTGGGTCTTTCTGCACCTCAGTCTCCTAACACACAAGATGGGTACAGCCTTGTAGAGCTGCTGGGTGTACCACGGGAGGTGACATGAAGTCAGCCCAGAGGCAGAAGCCCCTGTAGCCACTGTGATTATTTCTAAGAATGCACGGATCCTGAGAGGGTCCAGAAGACAAAACTTAAAACATAAAACAGGTCTTCAAAGCCAGGCTTACATCTGTACTCTAGGTATTCAGGAGGATCGGTTGAGCCCAGGAGTTCAAGGCCAGCCTGGACAACACAGTGCGACCCCATCTCTACAAATAAAATCAAATAAAAACCTGCATGCACACGCTCACAGCAGCATGATCTGAGATGGTCAGAAGGCAGAAATGGTCTGGACAGACGTTGAAAAAAAAAAAAAAACGATGAACAGAACACAGCACTCGACCCTCTGGAGCACTGACGCAGGGCAGGACCAGGGACAGTCCTGAAAGTGGGTGCCGAGCAAGAGGAGCCCAGAAGGCACACACTGCCCGGCTCCCCTGTCATGAGCTCTGCAGAGCAGACAAATCAGAGGGACACAGGTGGCAGCCGCAGGTGCTGGGGCTGGGCAGCAGCTGCCGGTGGGTGAGCCAGGTCCCCTGTCAGGGTGATGACAATGTCCTGGAACCAGATGGCGGTGATGGTCGTGCAACGCTGTGTGTGCTAAGTGCCATGGAATTGTCATTTTAATATGGTTAATTCCATGTTATGTGACGTCACCTCAGTAAAATAAAATTTAAAGATAAAGCAACAGCAAGAACACCAAGTGCTCAGGGGCCATCTGTGGGGGGCAGCCCCAAGGGTCTCAGCCCCCACCATGAGGTGAAGACCTCACTGCCCCATCACACCTGAAGAAATCAAAGCACAGCAAGGGCGAGTGACATACCGAAGTCACCCAGCCCCTAAGGAGCAAAGATGATCAGAGTGGGAGTCACCTCTCATGGTCCAGATCCCAGAGAGAGGTGTTCGAGGAGGAACTCAGGAGAGGGTGACCAAAGGTGGGAAGAGGACAGCAAGCAGCTGTCCTGCCTCTGTCTCAGCCTTAAAGGATGGTGCTGGAGGGAGCCAGAAGGAGGGTCAGCGGGAGGGGTGCCGGAGAGGCCCCTGGAGCAGACAGCAAAACCGCACTCGGTCGGGCATCTAGAGCAACCTTCCAGAATACAGCCTCACTCCTAGCAGCCTAGCCTGCACCCCAACACCCCCATCCCCACCCTAGAGAACAAACTGACCTCCTCCAAGCCCGTCTACAAACACCCTCAAAACTCATCTCACTCTGCAGAAACAGCAGCTAATTGCCAATGATGGCTGCAAAGCTTTTCTTTAAAATTGGGGGAAGGGGTTAAGTGTTGTATTAACTATCCTTATCAACATTAGAACTCAAAATCAGAAATTTTCATAGCACCCTGAGGCCCCCAGCACACACTGTGGCACCCACCCCGGGCACAGAGAAGGAGGCCACCCCACCTCTTCCTTCCAAGCCTGTCAAGGCCAGGCCTGGGACCTGGCTCTCCCCTCTGCCAGAGCCTGCAGGGTCTCAGCGTTCCCTCTTCTGAGAAGCATCCTGGCCTGTCCTCGATGTCCCTTGTCCACAACCCCTCAGGCTGTGTCCAGATAGCTATTTGTGACATCCAGGCCAGGGTTGGCTCCCAGCAAACACTCGAGTGCCGCTTCCTGTCCAGAGGCCTCTGTGTCAGGCCAAAGCCACCACCCCCACCTTCAGAGCCCCTCAGCTGGGGCAGACGGCTGTGCTCCTGGGGTCTGCCACCCGCTCTGCTCGGCACAACCCCAACACCCTCAGGAACCCCTCCAGCAGGGTGGCCGTGGGCCATGTGCAGCCACCAGGATGGCCTGTGAGCCCTGCTGAGCCGCAACGCAGGTGGTGTACACCCACCCTGGGACCCCCATGGGGCTGCAAGCTGGCCTGGGCCACAGCCACCCCTCAGCCTCACCCCAATTCCACCCGAGGAAGATGAGAAAGGCCCCACCAGAGGCTGGAGCAGAGGGGGGTAGACTCCGGACCCCTGCCCAGCTCACCATCTGTCTTGACAGTCAGTCCATCTGCCCAGGCAGCTCCTCCTCGGGGCCCACCATCTGCCCAGCCTGCGGGGCTTCCTCCTGGCTCTGCTGGGGCCCTCAGGAGGGGAAGGAGCAGGAGCCAGAGCCCAGGCCTGGCTGCCTTGGCCCGGCCCCAGCTGGCACCTGCAGAGTGGGGTGGTAGGAGCTGGGCCTGGGCAGGGTGGCTGCAGGGCAGCTGAGGACCCACCCCCCGCTGTCTCCTGGTGAGGGCCAGGGGGAGCAGGAAGGGGAGAAGCAAGGGGAGCAGGAAGGGGAGCCGGAAGGAGAGCAGGAAGGGGAGGGAGGAAGGAGAGGAGGAAGGGGAGCAGGAAGGAGAAGAGGAAGGGGAGCAGGAAGGGGATGAGGAAGGGGAGTAGGAAGGAGAGCAGGAAGGGAGGGAGGAAGGGGAGGGTGAAGGGGAACAGGAAGGGGAGCAGGAAGGGCTGGAGGAAGGGGAGCAGGAAGAGGAAGAGGAAGGGGAGCAGGAAGGGGAGAGGGAAGGGGAGCAGGAAGATGAGCAGGAAGGGGAGGTGGAAGGGGAGCAGGAAAGGGAAGAGGAAGGGGAGGAGGAAGGGGAACAGGAAGGGGAAGAGGAAGAGAGGGAGTAAGGGGAGCAGGAAGGGGAAGAAGAAGGGGAGAGGGAAGGTGAGCAGGAAGGGAGGGAGGAAGGGGAGGAGAAAGGGGAGCAGGAAGGGGAGGAGGAAGGGGAGCAGGAAGGGGAGGAGGAAGGGGAGCAAGAAGGGGAAGAGGAAGGGGAGCAGGAAGGGGAAGAGGAAGGGGAGCAGGAAGGGGAGCAGGAAGGGGAGCAGGAAGAGGAAGAGGAAGGGGAGAAGGAAGGGGAGCAGGAAGGGAAAGAGGAAGGGGAGCAGAAGGAAAGTAGGAAGGGGAGGCAGAAGGGGAGCAGGAAGGGGAGGCAGAAGGGGAGCAGGAAGGGGAGGAGGAAGAGGAGGAAGAGGAGGAGGAAGGGGAGGAGGAAGGGAAGAGGAAGGGCAAAGCTCAAGTGGGAGGGCCACCTGTCCCTCACTCACCCAGGCCAGCCAGGTCAGGGGTCCCTGCTGGCCCCGCCTTGAACACCTGCTGGCCCAGGCTCTCAGCTCTCTCCTCCCTGGCTGGCAGTTCTTCTGGGCTCCTGAGTGCTGGTCAGCACCTCTCCTCACCCCCACTCCGTGCCTAGAGTGCTGCTTCCATCCAGGGTCTCAGTAGGGACTGACAGGAGCTGGTCCCTGGGAGACACAGAAAGCATGGACACTGGAAGCCCCAACTCAGCCCCCAAGGTCCAGCAGCCACATCCAGGCCCAGGTACCCTAAATGCCCTGGCCATTGTCTCAGACACCACCCATGGAAAGGCAGGGCCCACCCCAGTATTCCCCATGGGGGACACAGCAAATCATAGAGTCCTGAGGAGACATCAGCTCAGCCTGGGAGTCCCTGGCTGAGGGGTGAGTTAACAAGTGGGCCCCAAGAGGTCAGATGAGGTGAGACCCCTGTGGAAGGCACAAGAAGCCCCCAGCATCTCCTGGTGCTTGAGGACACACACTAGGTCCTCCCCTGCTCACAGAACACCTACCACCCACCACCTCCTTTCTTCATGACATAAAATGTCAGTAGCATGGATTCTCCATAGTGAGAGATACTGGCTCCTCCCTGCAGGAAAGGTGAGGGCTGTGGCTAATTATAAATGACACCTCCCACCCCCACGAACCCAGTGGTCAGGGTAAGTTTCAGCCCCTGGGCACGACTGGCCAGGTCTTCTCTGCAGGCAAAAGAGGACAGGCCTTGGGCACAGCAGCCCCGCTCTCTGGTCCCCAAGCAGCCCCCTAGGATTGTGTCTGGAGGGAGCACAGGAAGGACTAAAGCCCCACTACAGCTGTGCTCCTCCATTCCCCATCTGGGTAGGACCAGCCAAGGCCCCAGGACAGGGGCCAAGCCGGGCCTGGCGCCCACCCTCACCCATCACGACCCTCCTGTGGGACCCAGTACGACAGAGGGTGTCTTCCTGCTGCCACTGTCCACCACAGACCCCTTCCTCACCTCCAGGACAAGCCCCCACTTCCTGGGCCAGCCCCTAAGCCAGCCTCCAGAACACCCAACCAAGTCACCTCTCCGCTCCTCACTCCATGATGTCCTGGTGGGGGAGGCTGCAGATGACCAAGCAAATTTCTGTTTTCCCTGAAGGCTGGGTAGGCAGAAAACCAGTGTCCCATTTCCTCCATTAAAACACCCCAAGTCAACAGGGCCAGGAGAAGAGGGGACCAGGACAGAGATGCACCCGGAACAGTGGGGACACCACCAAACTCACCTCTGCGTACCCTGCAGGGCACCAGAGGCTCTGTCCTCCTTAGCTCCCCCATGCCTGGCTGGAGAGGGTGGGTGCTGGAATAAAGGCCGGTGGACACTCAGAGACCTCAGCTCTGGAAGGGCCCTTGTCAAAACCTGAGGCCAAAGCTGGTAGATTCACGGCTGGACAGCACCACCTGGTGGACATATTGGAGAACTACCAAAGCCAAACAAAGTCAAGTTGTTCTTGGTTCCAGGATTTTCTGGGTGGGATTTCCTTCCTTTCCCCTGCAGGAACTCTGTGACTGTCCAAAACCCCCACCCTCCAATCAGATCTGCGTAGGTATTATTATTGGTTTTCAGAGAGCCCAATCCAGGTACTTCAACCAAGGCAGGAAAACAAACACCTCCCTCCCCTCCCCCCACAAAAAAAGTGCTGGCAGGTCATCCAGAGCCCAGGTGACAAGCCCTCCCTCCCATCACAGATGGGACGGGCACTCCTGGACTGCCAGTTTTGAGGGGGAAAAAAAATCACAAATTCCTGGCCAGAGAGGGACAAATCAAGCCTAACAGTAGTCAATGCAGGCTCCGCGCCTGTAGCTCAGTGGCTAGGGTGCCGGCCACATACACCAGGGCTGGCAGATTCCAATCCTGCCAAACAACAATGACAACTACAAAAAAAAAAAAAAAAAAATAGCCAGGCGTTGTGGCAGGCGCCTGTAGTCCCAGCTACTCCAGAGGCTGAGGCAGGAGAATCACTTAAGCCCAAGAGTGTGAGGTTGCTGTGAGCTGTGACGCCACAGCACTCTACCAAGGGCAACATAATGAGGCTCTGTCTCAAAAATAAATAAATAAATAATAAATAAATAAATAGTGAATGTAATTGGCTAAAACACACAGACTTCATAAAAGATACAAACATTTAAAACAAAGAATGGAAAACAAACTAAAGCCCCATTGGCAGCCCTGAAAGTACCTAGGTCCCAAATTTCTACTCTGAAAACTGTGGATTAAGAAAAAAAAATTAAGAGTTTCCTTTTTAGAGCTGTATCTCTGGGAACTCAGTTGATGGAAAACTTTTGGGTTTTGTTTTTGTTTTTAACAGAAGAATTCAAGTTATTCATTGCCAAGGGATAATAACATTAGAAAAATCACTGTCTCTCGTGAAATAGTTATTTCTCACAAGGGTCGTCAAAGAGACTGTTAGATGAAAGAGAAAGGGCATTGCAGGGGTGGGCCCAGGCGGTGAACCCTGGACCCCCCAACCATCCCAAGCATCATGGGTGTGCCTCCCTGTGACACCATGAAGGCTTCTGGCAATAAAATAGAGGAGCCTGAATCCCTCCAACTGACACCACAGGGAGATAGTCAAGTCCAGAACAGGCGGGTGTTTTTCAGGACAGTGGAAGGGGCAGGGACTCCTGGTCTAGAGTAAGAGATGGAAGAGACTCAACAGTCACACCCTAAACCCAGAACCTGTGACCAGGACACCTGACGCGGCAAGTGTCATCAAGGATTGTGAGAAGGGAGGTTACTCAGGATCACCCGGGGGAACCAAGGTGTTGGAGCAGAAGTCAGGGAAGATGTGACCCAGGGCACAGGAGTGACCCGTGTGTCTGGGGACCAAGGTCCAGGGACTCAGTGGTTGATAGTGGCCTCTGGAATCTGGAAAAGTCAAGGGAACAGATTCTGCCCCCCTCCAGCTTCCAGAAGGACCCAGTCCCTTCTGCCACTTTGGTTTTAGCCCCACCAGACCGTGAGCCCCAGACCCACATTGTCTTGGTCCTTCTGTGGTTCATGGGGGTGACTGAGTTCACCCCTGCACTGTGAGATGTGCCCCCTTCAAAGCTTGTTCCATGTCACACATCATACATCCAGTATGGGCCCGGGGAATAAATAAATAACTCCCAGTGTCTTGAGCCTCTGAGTTTGTGGTAACTTGTTACAGCAGCATCGAGAAACTAACACGCTGCCCAAGGTTTGATTAGATGCCAGCTGAGCTCAGTGACACTGGAGATGTCACCTTGGCCACCTGGGGACCTCCCTCCATTTCCACGCTAAACAGGGTGCAAGGGCCTCCACCAGGGTGGCTATGCTGATTCTCTGGGAAGCCAAGCTGTCCTTCTGCCCTCAGGAGAGATGCCAGGTCCTCCATTGACCCTGAAAGGTCCAGCTGGGTGGCACTGAGATGGACAGGGTACCTGTGGGCTCCCTCCTCCCTGCTCATGGCCCTCTGCTGCCCCTACCACAAGCTGTGTGTGCACATACACAGGGAGAGTCCACCTCCATGGTCACAGTCCCTCGAGTCCAAAAAGAGCCTGAGAACCACAGCCCTTGCAACGTCTCTGGGTCCCAGGTCCCAAGCTGGAATTTGATTCCTGACCTGAGCTCTTAGCCCACAGTGATACTGATCTGATGATTTAGCCATAACTTATCTTTCGCAGAAAGCAGATTAAATGTGGGTGACAAAACAAATTCTCAGTTGACAAAACACTTTCACCAGCCACCAAAGCCCCCGGCCCTTCTAGTCCACAGAGGGGCCTCAGCATCCGGGAGGGCAAAGATGGCACAACGCTCACAGCCCTGTGCTGGCTCTGTGACATGCACACCACCTGCCCCCAGCCCTGTGCCCTGTGCTGAGACGCCTGGGTGCATGTGGCACGTGCAGTGCCCCCCTGCCCCCAGCTTCCTGGTCCTTCAGGAGCAAATCGTGCCTCCTCTGCTGTCTGTCACATTGTGGGTGCCCCCTGGAACAGAGAGGCCCAGGGAGATGACAGGATATGGGGAGGGTCACCTGAGACGTGTACAAATTAACATGGCAAAGCTAGAGGATGCAGGGGCCATGGCAGACTGGACTCCAGCCTCCAATCAGAAGCATCTGCATGGGGGCAACGGGGGTATCTCTACGCTCTGTCCTCTGACCTTCCAGCACACCCCACGCCCCCTCCCTGGCTCAGCCCCAACAACCAAATGTCACCAAGTGGAGCCAGTGGCTCTTGAGACACTGCCTGCTGTGATCAAGTGGCGTGCAGCATGGGACCCACATAAAGAGGAGTTTGTGCCCCAGGACTTTCTCTCCCTCCGTGAGACCTCATCCCTGCGCGCAGGTGAGAGATGGGAGGGCAGCGCTGACAGGGACATGTGGACAAAGGTAATCACTTTATCTGTCATGACTGCTCCCTCTTCATCCTCAGGGCACCAACAGGTGTCTCTGGAGATAGCAGGTCCTCTGCCAAATGTCAGGGAAGTTCCTGTGATGATAACAGCCCCGACAGGCAGGCGTCCCTGTGCAGAACCAGCAGCACCTCTGGCCTTTGGGCAAAGTCGGCATCTGCCACCCCCACCCACTGCCTCCTTTAGCCCCCCTGCTGCCCGCAGCCCAGCCAGGCCGGGGCCAGGGAGGGCCAGACCCGCCTTACAGTCTTGTACAGGAGGCCCCAGCCCTCTCCCTCCCAGCACAAGGGAAAACCCTCCTGGAAACTTCCAGGACTGAGTCCCCCCTGGAGTCCACAGCTGGTGGCAGAGGGCCAGACCAGCTGGAGTTCCGAGAAGATAGTCAAGAAGGATTTATACGGAGCCACCAGGGGCGATGACAAAGCAGCTTCTCAGCAAGTCCAAAGGGAACCCGCAGACCTGTTGGGTGGGAGCATCTGCCAGGCCAGTGCCCCCAGGGGATGGCGCAGCAGAACCTGAGGGGGATCAGAGGGTTCTGACCCCCCAGCTCACCCGCCCCAGTCAGCATGAGTGCCAAGTCCAGTTGAGGTGACTTCCTGGCTCCAACTGGCAGATCTCAGCCCCTGCACCCACCTGCCATGTCTCCTGGGGGACAAGGGGCTCTGAGAACTAGTGGGACCGGGACTGTTGGGCTGACACCTAGGAGCAGGTGCAGGGAGGGCCCACTGGGCAGGCTGACTTACGGTATGTTCAGCTTAGAATGCACTAACTGGGACACAGCACCGTTGTTAAGTCGAGCATATCTATGGCCCCTCCAGAGTCCACCAGACACTGGGCTTGTTACATTATGATGCTTAAACAGGGCATCGCTCCAAGTCACAGGAGGGCACAGCAGAGCCACAAAGCTCCCCACTGCCACCCAGAGCCCCCCAGGCTGTCACAGTGCCTAAACCCCTGAGACCACTCCCCTGAATGGAGGGTCCCAGAGGCAGGGGTCACACTGGGTCTGTGCCCTTGTCCAGCCCGGCCCACGGCCAGCTCTGCAGGATGAACTGGGGTTGTCGTCTTGAGGAGCCTCAAAATGAGCCTCAGGACCTTGGAGCTAATTCTCATTTGACAAGCAGCTGGTGTCATCGAATAAATAATTGGGGACAGGGAAGTGGTGAGGCTCCTGGTTTGGAATTGCTAACAGAGGTCAAAAAGAAGGCGGGAGAAGGCCAGAGATGAGACAGAACAGAACGTTCCTGGGGGACAGTGAGGGAAGGGGCTGGGCCTGGGGCTGCTGGTGGGGCAGGGCAGGGAGAAGACGTCTCAAGGTGCAAGAAGTCACCCCAAAGAATGAAGGGCAGTGGGCAGAGAGGCCACACAGGCACCGCTCAGCCCAGCGGAGGGAGCCAGTGACTGGGTGGTGGCGTCCTGGGGCTCCTGGACTCCCATCCCGCCTTAAATGCGGGGGCCCTTGGGGCTGGTGTTGGTCCTGCAGAAAGACCCCTAACTGGATGCAGGGAAGCACCGTCCTAGACCAGGGCTGCTCAGGGGACCTGGAGAAAGTCCTGACTCCACAGAGCCCAGCAGGGCCGCCAGGTGAAATCTTCCGCCACACGCCACGCTCTGGTGACACGGCCACGGCAGAGTGCCCTGCTGGGGGAAGACAACAGAACCCAAAACACCGAATAAGGCCCATCACACCCGCGTGCACAGACGTGTGCAATGCTCCTGGGAAAGCTCATTGTCATGTGACCTGGACGGGGCTGTGAGATTTTAAATTAAGTCTTATTTTCCTCTCTGTTTTCCTCTGTATTTCCACCTCTTCTGAAATGTGTAGCATGAATTACATTTTAAATTATTTTCTAAATTATTTTAAATGTCTTACATTGTTTCGATTATTTTTCAAATGTTACCTTCCAAACTGTTTTTAAACATTTTGCTTTGTGTTGCTTCTTTTCTTTCTTTTTTTTTTAAGACAGAGTCTCACTATGTTGCCCTCGGTAGAGTACCGTGGCGTCAAAGCTCACAGCAACCTCAAACTCTTGGGCTTCAGCAATTCTCTTGCCTCAGCCTCCCCAGTAGCTGGGACTACAGGTGTGTGCCACAACACTAGGCTATTTTTTTGTTGTAGTGGTCATTGTTGTTTGAACCCAGGCCGGGTTCAAACCCGCCAGCCCCAGTGTATGTGGCCGGTGCCCTAGCCGCTGAGTGACAGGCACCAAGCCTGTTTTGCTTATTTTTCAAAATGGAGAGTGACAGAGGCCTTGCAGTCCTGATCTCAGTGTGTGTGTCTGCCCCCCACTGTGGGCAGGGTCTTTCTGCCTCATCCTGGGGTCACAGCCCCCACAGGAAGCCTGGTGCTGCTTGGGGTTTCTCATCGTTGTTAGGGACATGGAATCTAGAATTCTGTAAACCTGGTCCTAGCACTCTTGCCCTCTCTGACAGGCCCCAGGATCCTAGGGCCTTTTAAGTTTTAATTGTGGTAAAACACACACAACGTAAAGTTTACATTCACGATGTTGTTCAATCCTCCCCCGACCCCCAGGAAAATTCCCATCTCAAAAAACCAAGACCCTGCTCCATCCAGACGCTGCCGACCCTCCAGCCCCACCAGCCTCATCCCACTCTCTGCCTCTGAGCGCCTCCTATGGGGGGAGTCACATGGTGCCTGGTGCACCCCGCTCAGCACGCTGTCCATAGTGTCACCGGCCAGAAGCACACTGGGGTTTCCTTCCTTCTAAAGGTTACATGAGGCGTGGACGGACACCCAGGTGTTTCTCCACTCATCAGAGACGGACGCTGCAGCCGCCTCACCTTACAGCTGCTGTGATAACGCGTCTGGGAACACAGACGCGCACGTGCCCCTTAGCCACTGCTTTGAATTCTTTTTTTTTTTTTTTTTTGAGACAGAGTCTTACTCTGTCGCCCTGTGTAGAGTACTCTGGTGTCACAGCTCACAGCAACCTCAGACTCTTGGGCTTCTGCGATTCTCTTGCCTCAGCCTCCTGAGTAGCTGGGACCACAGGTGCCCGCCACCACAACTGGCTAGTTTTTCTATTCTTAGTAGAGACAGGGTCTGGCTCTTACTCAGGCTTCTCTTGAACACCTGAGCTCCAGGGGTCCACCCACCTCGGCCTCCCAGAGTGGGTGGGAGGCATGAGCCACCAAGCCCAGCCCTGTTTTCAGTTCTCTGGGGTGTACATGCAGAGGCAACACATAGGAACACGGGATAGTCACAGCAGGGCCTAGACTCACACCTGGAGCTCCAAAGTTCAAGCACACAGAGCTTCCAGAAAGGAGGCCTGTTCCTCCAGCACTCAGTGTGTGATGGGTAGAACGGTGGCCCCAAAGGCTGTGCCCCCATCCAAATTCCCAGACTGTATCAATGTGACCTTGTTTGGCATAAGGGCCTCTGCAAGTATAAATAAGGGTGTTGAGATGAGATTCTTCTGGATTTTTTGGACAGGTTGGGGGTTGCTAAATCCTAGGACTGGGGTCCTTATAAGAGTCACTTAGAGGACAGACACAGAGGAGGTCTTGTGAAGGTGGAGGCCATGTGAGAATGATGCAGCCACGAGCCCAGGATACCTGGGGCCACAGAAGCCAGAAAGCACCCAGCCCAAAGACCCTGCCAACACCCTGATCTCTGATGTTGGGCCTCCAGAGAGCAGGGGAGGCTGTCACTGGCCTTAACTGCCCAGTTTTGGTTGCTCCTTACAGCAGCAATTCCTCATGCAGAAACACTCATGCCCAGGCAGGCCCTTCAGAGGAAGCAGCTCTGGAGGGAAGGCCAGGCCTGGAGAAGGATGATCCCCCAGCTGGCCAGGACTCCTCCTCAGCCCACTGCCATCACCCAAACCCCAGGCCTCATCTGTGAGCACCGGTCAGCCCTGGGCCCCTCAGGGAGCTGCAACCCCCTCCCTCACACATGTCATTGCTCTTCCCATAGACACTCCCGATAAGGGGAGCACAGCTGCAGACACACAAGTGCAGAGACAGTGACAGGACCCAACCGGCAGTCCCGCTGGAGCCCCCATCCCTGCCTAGGGCAACAAGAGGGAGTGAACCGCAGGGGTAGGGACAAAGGGCTTTCCTGAGGGGCCGGGAGGGAGGCCCAGACTTGGGTCCTGAGGGAAATGGGGGGGAGGGGGGGTTGGACGTCCAGCAAGCACATCCTCCTAAAAGGCAGCTTGGGTTTGTTTGTCCTGTAGGCAGGGGCAGGGGCAGGCTCTCCTCTGTTTGACTCTGGTGGAAAATTAATATTTTTTTCCAGGAGAAAGACCAAGAATGTCTAATTCTAAGGATTTTAGAGGCCATTTCACTCTAGGGCTGAGACACTAGGGCAAGTGAGCTTGTTAAGGCATTGTGCCCCACCCTCTCGTTCCATCTCTCTCTCTCTCCCTCTCTCCCTCCCTCTCTCTCCCTCTCTCTCTCCCCCCCTCCCCCCTCCCTCTCTCTTTCCCTCTCTCTCTCTCCTTCTGTCTCTCCTTCCCTCTCTCTCTCCCTCTCTCCCTCCCTCTCTCTCCCTCTCTCTCTCCCCCCCTCTCTCCCCCCCCTCCCTCTCTCTTTCCCTCTCTCTCTCTCCTTCTGTCTCTCCT
>CAUYPK010095740.1:0-31987 GCA_963574355.1 Loris lydekkerianus | reverse complement strand
CCCTCTCTTCCTCCCCTCCCCATCCCTCCCCTTCCCTCCCCTTCCCCTCTCTTCCTCCCCTCCCCATCCCTCCCCTTCCCTCACCTTCCCTTCTTGCCTTCTCTTCCTCCTTTATTTCCTCTCCTCCCCCTCCATCTTCTCTCCTCTTTCCTTCCCTTCCTCCTTTCTTTCCTTCTTTTCTTTTTTTTTGGTAGAGACAGTCTTATTTTATTGCCCTCGGTAGAGTGCCATGGCATCACACAGCTCACTGCAACCTCCAGTTCCTGGGCTTAGGTGATTCTCTTGCCTCAGCCTCCCAAGTACCTGGGCCTCCCAAGTACGTGGGACTACAGGTGCCCGCCACAACCAAGGTGCCCGGCCACCTTCTTTTCTTTTCCTTTTTTTTAGGACCTCTGTTGCCTAGGCTGGAGTGCAGTGGCATGATCATGGCTCACTGTAGCCTCAAATGTCTATGCTTAAGCAACCCTCCTGCCTCAGCCTCCCAACTATCCGGGACTACAGGGGCACACCATGTTGTCCAGGCTGGCTTCGAACTCCTACTTCAGTTTCCCAAAGTTTCCGACAGACCCAGCCAGGATTCAGCTTACTTGAGCATTTGTCCTACCCGCCATTCTCTAAAATTTCGTTGGAATCATCAGCCTTTTTGCTCTCTTTGAAATTGTAGGTTTATGCCTTAAAAAGTCTCTTTACTCTTGATTTAGTGAGGTGTCTGGCTAGGTCTTAGGGAGAGTGTTAGCCAGAACACCCTTGGCACATTTAGTTGTGTTTAACAGCCCGATGGGTATTTTTCTTTAGCCTTTATGGAACAGGAATAAAAGTGCGTTTTGTTATGTGTGTTTGTTGCAGGTTCAAACTCTGCTCTGAGGTACTGCAGCTCTGCACCTGTCACACAGGCAGCTCTCTAATAACATTGTTTCTGGCCAGTGGAGGGGACTTGCTGACTTTTTTCCTGATCCTGGTTTATTTTCTCTGGCTCTAGCAAGCCTGTGCCATGTCTCTAATTTTTGAGGACTTAACTGAGTAAGAAGAGGAAAGCACCCAGTTTAGAATGGAAGCACCCCCCAGTGCTGGCTGCACCCACAACCTTTTGCAGTCGCCTGGAGCACTTTGAACATAGTTTCTTGTTGTGTAAAGCCCGTGGTTGGACTGGAGGCATATAAGGTTTCAGTGTTAAGTCCTGTGAGTCCATTGTCTTCCTCTCTTGTTTGTGGCACAACAGTATAAGCTTCTTGTAGAAAAGAATCACTCCCACTTGTGGGGCCCAGAAGGACTTTCTTCCACTGGTCATCTGGATTCTTGTTTTTTTTTATTTTATTTATTTATTTTTTACTAAGTCTTTTGTACATAGATCATAAATACACTTATGCCCATTTCAGTGTGTTGATTATTTGTACAAATTGGAGTGCTTACATCATACTAATGTTGTCTGGATTCTTGTACCCTCTTCAGCCCACAGTTCAAGTCCACTCCCTTCATGAACACTTCTCAGCTGTGGCAGTACATGCCAGCTTGCTTTTTCTAGCCGCTTTCCTTACTTTTAGTTTGTAGTTGAATATAGAGAAAGGACATAGACCTTGAGTCCTATTGGTGCCAGGCTTGAATTTCAGCTGTCACTATGTGACCTTGGACAGGTTTCCTCATCTGTTCAAAAGGAACTTGTAATAAAACTATCTGATGGGGTTTATGTGAGGATTAAGTGAGATATGTATTAAAAACCTTTCCTTTAATGTGTTACACAAAATAAGACCCATAACACAAAAAGATGGTAATAAGCGGAACCATTGGCGTTTGCCCATATTACCTTATTTACTACAAAGTGGGTATGTTTAATATTTTCATTTCCCAAAGAAGAAACTGAGTCATAAAGAAGTAATATGCCCAAGGTTGTTGCACAGATCAAAGACATTTAGCCTTTATATTTTCATTAGGTGTTTCGTGTTTACATTTATTTATGAATATTTGTTGAGAACTGACTCTATGTCAAGTTGAAGTGCTGGGAATACAGCAGGGAAAAAAAATGAATTTTCTGCTTATGTTCATAAGCTTATATTCTTGTGTGAGAGCCAGTCAAGGAATGGGCAGACATGTGTGTCTCCAGCAGAGAAAAGCGTGAAGGAACCAGGATGAAGGTAAGGGCAGAGAGTGGTGGGGAGGGAGAGCTTCTCAGGAGGGTACATTTCATGAACACCTCAAAGGATTGCCGAGCAGTCCTGATGGATACCTCGGGAAGCACATTCTAGGCATTGGCAACAGCAAGTGCAATTGTGTTCGAATAGCAGGCTCTGGTTGGGTCCTTGGGCATCGTGAGAACTTGGGCTTGTTTCCTCAACTTGCTATTTTTTCTTTGAGTTAAAAGATGACATCTATTTTTTCTTTTGCATCCTGTACAATATTGGATAAAGAAAGGGATGGGTACTTTGTTAGGTGATCAATACTCATTTTTTGGTTGATTAATTCTTCCGCCTTCCAGTTTTCTTACGCCTCCTTGCATGGGGTTTGTGTGCAGTCACACTCTCAGGTGGCTCTCAGCCCCCTTCCCACATTCTCCAGGGATGTGGGCCTGGGGCGTGGCCCCCTCCGTAATGCTGGCTGCCCTGCAGCCTCACCCTCTAGTCCTTCAACCAGCCCCATGCCCTCCCTCCTTGGGACCTTCCACTCCTTCACCTCCACAGTCATGTTCTTCTGCAGAGAAGCCTTCCCTGACCCCTCGTCTGGGTCAGAACCTTTTGTTCTGAGTGCTCACAGGGCTGTAGCTGCTTTTATTTGTAGCAGCATTTATCTCCATTTATAATTGCGTGCTCATCCCCTATGGTCCTCACTGGGACATAAACTCCATGAGGACAGAGGTCCTGATTGTTACTTCTCAGCCCTTTCCCTCCCCTGTGTTTCTGACATCCAGCACAGGGATTGGCCAGTTTTGACTGTAAAGGACCAGGCTGTGAGTATTTCAGGCTTCAAAGACCATATGGTCTCTGTTGTGACTGCTCAGCTCTGCCCTTGCCGCACCAGACGGGCTGTAGACGATACCTGAATGACTAAGTGTGGCTGTGCTCCAGCAAAATTTACATATGGACATTTATTTATTTAAATTTGCATTTCATGTAATTTCCACGTCATGAAATACTCTGCTTTTGATTTATTTTTCAACCTTATAAAATATAAAAACCATTCTTAGCTTGTAGACTATACAAAAATAGGCAGTGAGTGGGTTGGGTTCCGACCACAGACTGTTTGCTAACCCTTTGTGTGGGGCAATGCAGGGCTTCTAGCATGTTTTAAATAAATATTGTTGAATGGTGAATGACGTCTTGAACACTGGCAAGAGGTGGTGGGCAACTGCCTTCTCTTAACTCCATAACCTCTGTCCTTTGCCAGGTTCCCTATAATCTGTTAGCATTAAGATGGCCAGTGGGTTTGCTTTACTGAGATGTAATTTACATACCATAAAGTTTGTCCGTTTAAGGTACATGATTCAGTGGTTTTTCACATAGTCTCAGTGTATAACAGTTATCACTGTCAATTTTAGAACATTCTTATCACCCCACAGAAGAAACCCCATTAGCCGTCATTCCCATCCCCTCTCCAATTTTTCTCCCTGCTCTAGATGACCATTAATGTGCTTTTTGCTTCAGTGGATTTACTTATTCTGGACATTTCATATAAGTGGAATTATACAATTTGTAATCTTTGGTGACTGGCTTATTTCACTTAGCATAATGTTTTCAGGGTTCACCCATGTTGTATCATGGATCAGAATTTCATTCCTTTTTCAGGCTCAATAATATTCCATCAATTTAGTATTACCATGCATATGCAAAATACATTACTGAACTCAGGCAAAATGCTACCGTGAACTTTCACATACAATGTTTTTGTGGGGACTTGTGTTTTTCATTTCTCTTGGGCACATACCGAGGAGTGGAACTGCTGGTTGCCTTAGCTTGGGTTGCGATAGCAAAGTACCACAGACCGAGAGGCTTACAAGCCACCGAATTTCTGTTGCTTAACAGAAATTTATTTCCCACAGTTCTGGAGGCTGGAAGTCCAAGATCAGGGGACCAGCACGGTCGGGTTCTGATGAGGGCTGTCTTCTGGGTTGTGGACTTACTGTTGTACAGTGGAAAGTGAGTGAGAGAACTCTTTGGAGGTCCTTTTTTAACGGAACCAATCTCATGCAGGAGGGCAGTACCCTCAGGACCTAATCACCTTCCAAAAGCCCATCTTCTAAGATCATCACCTGAGGGTAAGAATTTTGAGGGAACATAAACATTGTGTACGTAACACTGGTTCATATGGTAACTGTGTGTTGAACTTTAAAGGAACAGCCAGACTGTTTTCCCAAGTGGCTGTACCATTTTGCATTCCCACCAGCAGAGTAATTCTAATTTCTCCACATCCTTGTGGGATGTTATTTACTTAACAATGCTTTTTACTGTCTGTCTTTTCAGTTGGCTAACTAGTGATTAAGTTCAAGAGGGTGGGCTGAACTTGAATATTTAGATAAAAGTTTATAGATATTTATAAATCTATAAATACATGTTTATTAGAAAATTTTTGGAAAACAGAACTTGGTACCTGTTAGTGATATCCTTGTTGCATTTGGTCACAGCTTGCCAGCTCTCTCTCTCTTTCCTTTCCTTTTTTTTTTTGAGACAGTCTCACTCTGTCTCCCTGGGTAGAGTGCCATGATGTCATAGCTCACAGTAACCTTAAACTCTTGGGCTTGAACAGTCCTCTTGCCTCAGCCTCCTGAGTAGCTGGGACTACAGGCATGTGCCACTATACCCAGCTAGTTTTTTTTTTTTTTTTTTTTTTCTACTTTTTTAGTAGAGACGAGGTCTTGCTCTTGCTTTGGCTGGTCTCAAATTCCTGAGCTCAAGCAATCCACCTGCCTTGGCCTCCCAGAGTAGCCTGCCAGCTCCTTAACAGGTCTGGGAAGACCAGGGGAGCCTCCCCCATAAACTGCATAAGGAATGAGGACTCAGGTGCTGAGGGCTCAGTCTGGGTTGCTGTTGCTCAGCATCTTGACCTTGGCAGGCTGCTAATCCTTTCTCAGCTGCAGTTTTCTCATTGTTAAAAGGGCTTTTTTTTTTTTTTTTTTTTTTGGTGGGGGGACCTGCTATGAGGGAGGCATAGCACCTAGGTTATGGTGAAGATTAAACAAAGCAGTGCATATGAGGTGCTGAGTATGATGTGGGCACTTGGTAAACACTTAAGGGATGATAAAAACCAGTAGACCCATAAAGACTGAAGGTCACCTAGCTCCTTAGGGCTTGTAATTGTTATAAGGTAGTGACAGACTCTTGGAGGAGGTCCTTGTAGGCTATTCTGTCTACTGGTCCCCCACTTTGGGTTCTGGTCAGGTGGCTAGACTTTGACCATTTCCCCTGAGAAGAGCTGTCCCTCTGGAGCCATCCTTTGGCCGGCCTCTGCCTCCAGGGCCTGGGAGGGTGAGCCTGCTCCCTCGTCCACATGACAACCTGGGAGTATTTGACAACAGCTATCCCTCTGCCTCTTCTCTAGTTCCGTCAGCTGTTTCTCAGATCACTTCATTTCTAGACCCCAACACCCTGGTTGCCGCCTTTGGACACACTCCAGCTTGTTGTTTCCTGGACTGAGCCTCAGCTTAGAGGTGGATCTGAGGAGTGGAATGGCATTCCTGCTGGAGATGCCTATAAACTGAGGGCTAGAAGCCTCCGAGGGTGACAGATCTTCACCTTTACCAGCACCATGGTTTTATGCAAGAGAATGCTCAGCAGCGTCTTTCTCAATTATGGGAAAAATAAAATTCCAGTGAAGGCCTGTCTAGTGTCCCCTCTGTGCCGAGCTCAATCTAGGAAGCTTGCACAGAGCCCAGGCTTTCTGCTGGGTGTTGGGAGGGCGACTCATTCTGCTGGAAGGGTTTGCAATGCAGGGTGTTGAGTTTGACACCCCACCCCCCCCACTTCCGATCCTGATAGGGCAGAGTTGTTGATACTTTCTTTGGCTCTATTTTATAAGCTGCAGCAGATTGTGACCAGCAACCCATTTATAAAAAGCACTACAGAGGACAGAACAAGGGAAGGAAGAGGAATCAGTTGGATCATTTATCTGATTTTTGTGTCCTGTCCTAGGGCCTCTTTCATCTGTTGGTGGGAGAAATTCCAGTGCATTTAGCAATCCCTCTGCTGCGGCCCATGGATAGGAACCTTGTCATTTTGTAATCAGGAGCAGCCTGGAAACCCACTACAGGCATGGATCTGCCCCAAGGCAGGCAGCCGGGGAGGAGCACTCATTCTGGGTATTTCCCACTTCCTCAGGCTAATTTTTTCTGAAAGGCTGTGCCTAATTTTCTTTAACTGTGTTCCAGGCTGATTTGCATAACTTTATTCTTCAGTGGTTAGTTACTCACTCAGAAATTCCCCTGTCCATCCGTTTTGGGATTCTGAGTCTGGGAACAGAACATCCCAGTAGAATCCTGGCCTCCGTCTCCTACTCTGTCTCATCCGTGACTGGAGGCAGGAGGCAGAGCAAGGACCCGAAGTGTTCTGAACAGGAGGAAGCACCTTGGTGGGACTGTGAGCCTGAGAGTTTGCCTGCCAGCCTGTCACCTTGCAGCCTGGAGGTGGAGCAGGTATGTATGGGGAGGTGGTTAGCACCAGTCTCAGGGTCCCACTCTGACTCTGCCACTCCCCCATCATGTGACTGTGGACAGGCAATTTAAGACCCTCTTCTTGTCTGTGAAGTAGGGTCAATAGGGGACCTGTTTTACAAGGTTATTCGAATGTTGGGTGATTTACTATGTAGAGCATTGAGAGCCCTGCCTGGCTTGTGAAAAGTACTGTGTGTCTGGTAGTGGTGGGGATAAGATGATCATGATTGCTCTTTCCTGTTGTATTCCCTGATCCTTAGTTTTTTAAATTTATTTTTGTTTATTTTATTTTATTTTATTTTTTTTGAGACAGAGTCTCACTATGTCACCCTGGGTAGAGTGCTATGGTGTCATAGCTCAACCTCAAACTCTTGTCTTAAGCTATTCTCTTGCCTCAGCCTCACAAGTAGCTGGGATTACAGGTGCCTGCCACAATGCCCAGCTATTTTTTTGTGGCAGTTGTCATCGTTGTTGTTGAGCAGACCGAGGCTGGGTTTGAACCCACCTGCCTCGGTTGTATATGGCTGGTGCTATAAGCACTGAGCTGTGGGCACTGAATCAAAATTTTTTTTTTAATGGCCTGTTCCATTTTAGGAAAACTGTCTGGGCTCAGCCTCACCACAGTTTGCAGTCCTTGGCTTTCTTGGCACCCCTGCCTTTCTGCCCAGCAGGTCTTCACCTTGTAAGAAATGGCCTCGTGCTGACTGCTGGGTAGCAGCAATCTAATTTCCCTGCCTCGGTTTCCTCATCTGTAACCCATGGAAGACATTTTCTCCTCCAGAGTTTGTTCTTTCTGTGTCCCGTCCTCTTCAGAGATGTGACTAGGGTCAGATGACATGTGCTAAGCCAGGCAGGCAGGCTACAAAGATAGAGCTTTGGTGGACAGTGGAAAGCTGTGGACACAGGACTGAGTTCATCCTGTCTGCAGGAGTCCTGGGGCAGGGTTCGGAGCAGGATGAGGATGGAGCTTAGCATGCCCCTCAGGGTGCTATGAGCAGACCCAATCCCTCACAGTGAGGGTAGGTGGGATATTGTTTAGAAAGTCAGTCCACAAATGTGTATTCTCTGAGCTTCCCAGGATGCTTATAAAGTCGCCATGGGAGGCTTAAATGCCAGGAAGAAGGTCTCAGTGATGTGAATGACCAGCAGTTTCTGCTTTACTGTTCCTGCCTCTCTGGTCCTCTACCAGGCGCCTATTTCAGGGATGAAGAAAACGGACTCAGAGGGCTTCATTGGCTCTCCAAGATTGTACCATTTGGAAATGCCAGCTGAGGGATTTAAACTCTAGTCTAGGGGATTCCGAAGTCTGTGCCCTCTCCAGGTGGGAAATCCTGGTTCTGAGCTGCTTGAGGCCTGCAGGAACTCCCAGGTCTCTCCTCTGCCTGCAGCAGCATTCTTGGCAAGTGCGCCGTCCTCCACATGATGTTTGTGCGCTTTTTCCTGCAGGACAGTCTCTGTCTCCTCTCTCCAGCCCTGCCATTTCTTCCCGGTGGGGCACTTGGGCCATGCCTTTTTCTCCTCTCTTCTCTCAGCTTAGCTCCTGAGAATTGGGGAGAAGGGTGAGTCATTAGCAGGTGAGAGAAACTTGGGCTAAAAGGTGTGGTGACCTTGGGCTTTTGCTAGGACATGTAGGGGGTGGCTTGGCAGACTGTGCTGACTGTGACTCTGGGGGTTTCTCCAGGTGGAAAATGAGGTGGAACAGGGTGACTGAGGAGTGGGGTGAGTGCAGGGTGCCTGGGTCCTTGGGCACATCACTCTCCCTTTCTGGGCCTCAGGGTAATAGGAGGGGTTTGTACCACATGATCCCTGAGGCTCTTTCAGCTGAATAGTTCTAGAACTCAGATGACTTGTTAGGAAATACACCTCCCAGCTCATTCCCTCTCCCTTTCCCAGGCTGCCTCTTTGAAGCGGAGGTTTACTTTTCAGTAGCGTTAATTGGAAAACTTTAATATATGCTTTGGAGTGAGCAGGAGGAATTCCAAGGCCATAGCTCCCTGAGCCCTCAAGGGTAAAAGGCTTTCCAGCAAGAACAAGTTCAAACAGGACACAATCTTGAGGTACTCACTCACCTCCGGGGACATGGCTCCGTTCTTTGGAAGGTGGCTGGTTAAATCCGGAAGGACCTACCCCACATGCTGGCTAATTGTTACCCTCTCCTGATAGGAACCCAGGCCCCCTTCAGCCTGGGGACTTTCACCCTGCTGGTGGCCACAGCCTTCCTGCTCAGCGCCGTCCCTCTCTCCTCCAGCTGCACCTGTCCACGCTCTGGCCCCACGTGCACTTCGTGTCCTCTGCCCTGCCCACCTTTGCTCAGGCCTTCCCTGCCCTTCCTCAGTTTCTTTCCCTATTGATGTCACCCCTTCCTTTCATGCTCAGTCTCCCCTTTCCACCAGTCCACTTTGAGCTAGGGCAGGGAACTGAGCTCACACAAGGTGAACCTGAGTGCAGGGGTGGGGCGGGTGGGGAGAACTGCCAGTGATAGTTGGCTCATGTTGACTGAGTCCCCGTCCCCTGCCTGCTATGGGGCTGAGCTCTTCGTGGGAGATCAAAGATGGGCACACAACACCTCCCTTGGGGGGGCTGCCCATCACAGTGGGGGGACCAGCGCTCATGAGGGACTCTTGCACAGTGGTAGGTGATGAACAATGTCTGTAACCAGGAAAGACTGCTCAGATCTGTGGAACTTAGGTGGGACACAGCCCTACTCGAGCTGACGGCTCCTTTGCAGCCCATGAACCAGCCCCAGGACCTCTCTGAGGATTCCTGTTTTGTAAAGTGAGAAAGTTGGGGCAGATCTTCCTAAAGTCCTTTCCAACTCTGTTTAGTTAACAGTCCCCATTTATCAAGTGTTTTTGGTGTGTCCGGTGGTGTAGGTGCTCTCATTTTACAGATGAGGAACCCGAGGTTTAGAGAGGAGCAAGTGCAGTGGCCGCTGGGTCCATCCAGGTCTCAGAGGCATTTTGCTTGGGCTCCACTGATGCTATTGTTTATTAGAGCCAACATTTAAACATTGGGCAGATGTCTCCAAATTAGGGATTTTGGCTTTTTTAAGTTGGAAGGGCTAGTTACATGGAGGCTGCACTGCCTGATGCCACCTGTTGGCTGGATCTGAGTCTCAGCCTTCACCCCGTGCCAGGCCTGTGCTTCCTGGCCCCTCTGCCTTGGCACAGTGGGGATGTGCCTTATACCCAGCTGGCTTCACGGGCTCATGTTTTCCACCTGGCTCCTGCAGGCACTTGAGTTTGCAAACCTTGATCAAGGCTGTGATGAAACTGATGGTCTTTTGGTCACACAGCTACTAAATGTGAGAGGCAGGATTACAGTTGGGTCTGTCTGACTTTGAGCCATAAAACACCCTCTTGCTCTTCTGAGTTATTTCTAAATCCCAGTAGGGATTCCTGGATCATCTGTCTGAGCCTGGGAGATGCAGTTCAAGTCTATAGATAAGGAAGTTGGCAAGAATCCCTCTTTCCTGAGAGGTTTGTGTCTCCCTCTCTGTCGGAATGTGCTGTTACAGTGATGCGGCACCTGCTTACTTGTGTTTTAATCCAGAGAAAACTATCTCCTTGCTTTACAGTATGTCCTTTCTGAATTAATTAAATGTAATTGTTTTTTGTCTACTGGCTGTCTTCTGACCTTGGTTTCCTTTTACTGGCAGGTTGAATCCAGGTGACCCCACCTCTCCACTCCTAGGAGAGTTGCCAAGAAGCCACACAAAGAGCTTGCATTTTGCTCCAGGCAAATGGAAGCAGGAAACAGGGATGTCTGTTCAGACTGTTGGATGCTTTGGGGTTGGTCAGGCATCCCTGGGGGACGGGCAGGCAGGATGCTGGGCCTCCCAAACAAGGAGGGGCCTCAAGGGGAGCCCTGGTGGAGGTTGAGGTTTCCTGCACTTGGTGTCGGTCTGTCCAGCTGCTTCCTCCTGATAGAGTGGCTGGACAATGCCACAGTGACTCAACTCCAGCATCGTCCATGAACAATAGCAGATTTGTCCAGGGTCAGCTAGGGAGCGGTACCTGAGCCTGTCACCTGCTCCCAGGCTCCTGGCTGGGAGGAGCCAGTGGCACCTTGAATCAGTCTCCTTCTTGCTCTTGATGCTCCAAAGCCCTGTCCTGGTTGGGTTGATTTCAGACTGTTTCTTTCTGGCTTCTCTGTAGCTTGTCCTCACCCCTGGTCTGTGCACGGCTAATCTAGACGTTCTGTGGCTCCACACTGACCAGCTGCCCACCCGCCATCCCAAGTCCAGCTTTGCCAGACCTCCCTTGCCCTTGGCCTGAGGCTTGGTGGGTTTGGCACAGTCCCTGGAGGTTCTGAGTCTCTCCCCAGGCATCCAGGGCCTGGGCGAGCTTCAGATGGGAGAGACAGCTGCATGATTCGTTAATCTCCTCTGGCGTGTAGAGGATTAAACAATTTTTTGGTGGGTTTGTTACTGGGTATTATGATTTGTTTTTCAAAAATGTTATCTTTTATTGAGTGTTTTCTAGGTTCCAGTTATGGTTACTGAGTACTTACATGCATTATGTAGCTTACTCCTACTCACCGGTGCCATCACCCCCACTTGGCAGACGAAGCTGAAGTACAAGAGGCTCTCAAGAGCTGCCCTAGGTCTCAGACCCTTTTGGCTTCCAGTCCTGGGACATGTGACCTCCTAGAGAGGTATGTGGGCCTTTGGAAGAATTCAAAAAACAGTTTGAGAATTGTTGATGGGAGATGAGGGGTTTGAAAGAAGCTGTGTGGAGAGGCAGAGGGGAGCAGGGCTTGGTCCCTGCCTTCCTGGAGTGCACAGCAAGGTGGGGGAAGCCAGCATGTCACCAGCTTCCCCCAGCAGTGCGGTTGGTGCTAGCAGTGGAGCCATCAGAGTGATTTGGGGTCATGTGTTCAGCTGGTATGTGAGCAGCTAGCAGAAGACACTTAAAAACAGAAGGGGGAGGCTTCCTCCCCACAAGAGGTGTTCAGCAGTCAGCATGGTCTAAACAGGTTCATGTGGAAAATACTGAGATACAGTGCTGGTTTATATCTACATACCTGGAGTTGCAAAAAGACAATGTTGCTTAGAATTTTTGTTTTTATTATTTCTTTTCTATGTTTTAGAGACAGAGTCTCATTGTATTACCCAGGCTGGTGTGTTGTGGCATGATTATAGCTCACTGCAGCCTCAATCTCTTGGGCTCAAGCGATCCTCCTGCCTCAGCCTCCCTAGTGGCTGGGACTACAGGTGCCACCACCACACCCAGATAGAATTTTTACTACAGGTTTTTGGCAATTTCTATCAAGAACTTTAGAAATATTCATTCATAATACTGTTCCTTACAATTCATTCTAAGGAAGTAATCATATCTATTAATCTTATTGGAGTGTTATTTATAAAAGCTAAAAATTGGAAGCACACTAAAGGTCCAACAACAGAGAATTAGTTCCATAACTTTTGATACATTTGGTCTACACTCATGCCACCCTGAATGTACCTGATTTTGTGTGATCTCAGAAGGTAAGCTTAGTTAGTGCTCAGATGGGAGACTGCCTGGGAACACCACGTGTTGTATGTAGGCGTTAAAAAATAAATAAATGAAAACATTAAAGACATTTTAAAATATGATTACATGATGGCTGACTTAAAAATAATGTCGTCCAAATTTTATATATGACTCAGACTAATGCTTATGAAAAAATGTTAAGCAAATACTGTAAGAGGTATAAAACTGTATATTATATGAATTCTAAATTTTTTTTTTTTTTTTGAGACAAACTCTTACTCTGTCACCCTGGATAGAGAGATGTGGCATTATCATAGCTCACAGCAACCTCAAACTCTTGGGCTCAGGTGATCCTCTTCCTTCAGCCTCCCCAATAGCTGTGACTATAGGCGCCCGCCACAATGCCCAGCTAGTTTTTCTGTTTTTAGTAGAAGGGGATCTTGCTTTTGCTCAGGCTGGTTTTGAACTCCTGAGCGCAGGCGATCTACCCACCTTGGCCTCCCAGAGTGCTAGGAATACAAGTGTGAGCCACCGTGCCCAGCCTGACTTGTAATTTTTTTTAGAAGAAGTGAAGAAAGTACTAGAGGAAATATAGCAAAAATGCTAATGGTAATTAGTGCTTTATTAGTGATTTTTCTTTTCTTTTTTATGTTATGTATTTTCTTTAGTCAGCAATAACAAAAAAAATTAGAAATGCTTTGGGTGTCTGAGAGGATCTGGGGTGTTCTGCTACATGGCTGATGTACCTTGTGGGGCAAAGTGCGGGTTCCAGCGCTATCCAGGGCAGGGGCTTACCAGAGTTCAGGGGGCTTCTCTGCCTTTGAACTCTCACTTCCTTTCCTTCTCTGCTGCATTTTTCCCCCTCCAGTTTTTTTCCCCTTAATTGGATGTAAATTTACAAGTAAAGAATGTTTTTTAAAATGTACGATTTTTACTGGCTGTATTTCCTCAGTGTTGTGACAAGGGAGACATTTTGTATTTCTTGTTCTAAAGAAAACCCTAATTTAAGTCCTTTCCACTCCTGCTATCCTGATTGATTTTTTTCTCTGTTGTTCAGATGGTCTTTGTCAGATAGGAGAATTTTCTGCTTCTGCCTTAAATGGCCTCTGAAAGCTTGATTTAAAACAATACCTCCTTGCCGTGCCCTGTTGGATATAAACAGAGCGGCCTGATTTCACCACAGAGGAACGGGAAAGAGGGAAGCTTGCTATTTGTTAGTGAAATTTTGTGGTTGACATTAAGTTGGAAACTGACCCTCAGTGAGCCCACAAAACACTTATGATCATAACTCAAGGGACAGCCTCTTGTTTGTGTTTTGTAGATTATTGATCAGGACTTAGCACATCACTTGGCATTTAAGGGCTCAGTACCTGTTGTTTGGATAAATACTGGCTTTTGTAGGGGTATTCACTCCTAATAATAGAGACACCTGTTGAGTTTATTATATTAAAGTGTCCAAAGAAAAAATGGCATCCTATAGTGGTTAAGAAAATAGTTTTTGGGCCAGCTGTGATACCTCATGTCTGTAAGGTAGGCTAAGATAGGAGGATTGCTTGAGCTCAGGAGTTTGAGACCACTGAGCAAGATTGATACCCTGTCTCTACTAAAAATAGAAAAATTTAGCTGGGTATGGTGGTTCCAGCTACTTGGGAGACTGAGGCTGGAGGATTGCTTGAACCTCTGCAGAGTGTTATAATTGCACCACTGTACTCCAGCTTGGGTGACAAGAGCGAGATGCTGTTTCTTAAAACACACACCCATGCCAGGCACGGTGGCTCATGCCTGTAATTCCACCACTTTGGGAGGCTGTGCTGGGTAGATTGCTAGAGCTCAGGAGTTTGAGACCAGCCTGAGCAAGAGAGAGACCCCTTCTCTACTAAAAATAGAAACACTATCCAGGTGTTGTGGCAGGCACCTGTAGTCCCAGCTACCCAGGAAGCTGAGGCAAGAGGATTACTTGAACCCAAGAGTTTGAGGTTGCTGTGAGCTGTGATGCCACGGCATTTTACTGAGGGCAATAGAGTAAAACTCTTGTCACAAACAAAACACACGCATGCACACACACTTTTGGATCAGAGATGCAGATGATCCTGGTTCACCAGCATGGTGATTGTGAACACTCCTTGGAACCTCACTTTCTTCCTCTGTAAGATGAGTATGATGTTAAAACTTCATAGGGATGGTGTAAGGATTAAATGAGATAGTGCTTATAAAATACATAACAAAGGATTAATAAATATGCAGTCATGTGTTGCTTAGCAGTGGGGCTACATTCTGAGAAATGAGTTGATGGGCGATTCCCTTGCTGTACAAACATCGTAGTGTCCTTATACAACGTCACATGTACAGCCTCCTACACACCTAGGCTGTGCGGTGCAGCCTGTTGCTCCTGGGCTACACATCTGTACACCTACACTGTAGGCAGTTACAATACAGAGTTCAGTATTTTTTGTTTTTATCTAGTAGTAAGAAATATATCTTGGTTATTATTTATTTTATTGTTTCAGGTTCATTGAGGGTACAAAGAATTAGGTTACACTGTATGCATTTGTTAGGTAAAGTTTCCTTCTTATAGTTGTGTCCCCAGTGTTAAGTATTTATGTATAAACACAGGTAAACATAGAAACGGTACAGTAACATTACCATATAAAAGATGAAAAATAGTACACCTGTATAGGTCAGAGGTAAGTGACCTATATACAGGGGTACTATTGAGTCAGTGAGTGGCGAGTGCATGTGAAGGGCTGGATGTTACTGTGCACTCCCATAGACTTCATAAACACCGTACAGTTATAGGCTGCACTAAATTTATAAGAAATACTTCTCTTTAATAATAAATTAACAATAACTTAGTTTTAAATGCATAAACTTTAACAATTTTTAAACTTTTGGCTTGGCGCCTGTGGCTCAAGCGGCTGGGGTGCCAGCCACATACATCAGAGCTGGCAGGTTCAAACCTGGCCGGGGCCTGCCAGGCAACAGTGACAACTATAACAAAAAGAAGAAATAGCTGGCATTGTGGTGGGCGCCTGTGTTCCCAGCTGCTTCTCTGTGGGGCAAGAGAATCATGGTGGGCGCCTGTGTTCCCAGCTGCTTCTCTGTGGGGCAAGAGACTTGCGGCTTGGGCCCGAGAATTTGAAGTTGCTGTGAGCTGTGACGCCACAGCACTCTACCAAGGGTGACATAGTGAGACTCTGTCTCGGGGGAAAAAAAAATTTTTTTTTGAAACTTTCAACTCATGTAATAACAGTGACCTTAAACACAAACACATTGCACAGTTGTACAAAATTATTTTCTTTCTTTATATAGTCTTCCTATAAGCTTCTTTGTTACTTTTCACATTTAATTTTTCTGTTTGTTTTTACTTTGTTAAGCTTCTTTGTTAAGGGCTAAGACCCACACACATTGGTCTCGGCCCACACAGGGTCAGAATCATCAGCCTCCCTGTTGTCTGCCTCCATGTCTTGTCCCATTGGAAGGTCTTTAGGGGACTAACACACATGGAGCTGTCATCTCCTATAGAATAGTAAATATATAAAACAGTACCACGGTCACTTGTTACCATCATCAGATATTATACTGTCCATAATTGTGCTAGACATTTTTTTAAAGGAACAATAGCTTATAATAGACATTTATTTGAGACAGAGTCTTACTCTGTTGTCTAGGTTAAAGTGCTGTGGCATCAGCCTAGCTCATGGCAACCTCAAACTCCTGGGTTCAAGTGATCCTTCTGCCTCAGCCTCCCAAATAGCTGAGACTATAGGCATCCACTGTAATGCCCAGCTAATTTTTTTTATTTTTAGTAGAGGTGGGGTCTTGCTTTTGCTCAGGCTGGTTTTGAACTCCTGAGCTCAAGGAATCCTCTACCTTGGTCTCCCAGAGTGCTAGGATTACAGTCATGAGCCACTACACCTGGCTGACTTTATTTTTTAGACACAAGGTCTCACTATGTTGCCTCGATTGGACTTGAACTCTTGCTCAAGTGACTCTCCTGCCACAGTCTCTTGATTATCTGGGACTACAGGTGCAGTGGTGCACTGGCTTGTGCTAGACTTTTATAAGACTGGCAGTGCAGTGAGTTTGTTTATATTAGCCTCACCACAAATTCATGAGTAACGCATTTTGCTGCAATGATGTTAACAACAGGTTTCAATGGCTACAGTGTCAGTGAGTGATAGGAATTTTTTGGCTCCATTATAATCTTATGGCACAATGTAGTTTGTTGGGTCTGTAGGTGACTGAAATGTCATATGGCTCGTGACTGTACTACTGATACTAAAATATTGCTTTTTTGTAGGAGAAGTCTCTCTCTCTCTGGTGTCAGTTCTCAACTTGTGTGGGGTGGCAGATTGAGCAGGCCTGTGGCCGGTGGTCCACCAGAGCATGGATCCAGGGCCCTGACCACTTTCTTTCCCCCACCTTCAAGCCTCCCTCCTTTTGGACCTGCAGACATAGAAGGGCTGATGCCACCTACTTTCTCAGATATTCAAACTTAGTGGAAAGTGAACTTTCAAAACATAGAAGGCCGATTTCAGATTATCTTCAAAAGAGCCTTAAACACAAATGGCTGAGTAAACACGCTCTCCCTAGAACTGTCTCCCTGGCTCTGTGATCAGCTCCCTGCCTCCCGCAGCAGGCTGCCTGGATCACTGCTCTCTCTGTTCTTCACTGGTTAAAGCAAAGACTAAAAATTCTAGTGTTCAGCAGGTGTCACTATCATCACCATCATTTTTTTTTTTTAAGGAAACCTTTTATTGTAAAATATACATAACATAGAAATTACCATTTTAAAGTGATATTAAGTACATTCACATTACCTGACGGCCATCACCACTATTCATTTCCATAACTTTTTCATCATCCCAAATAAAAACTCCGTATTTATTAAACAATAACTTCCCATTCTTCCCTGTCCAGACCTAAGAACCACTATTTGACTTTGTCTTAATGAATTTTATTATTCCAGGTAACTCATATCTGTCTTTTTGTGTCTAGCTTATTTCACTTAGCATATGACTTTATTCATGTTGAGACATGTCAGAATCTCCTTCCTTCTTTTTAAAATTTATTTTTATTTTTTTTGAGACAGAGCCTCAAGTTGTCACCCTGGGTAGAGTGCCGTGGCATCACAGCTCACAGCAACCTCCAACTCCTGGGCTTAAGTGATTCTCTTGCCTCAGCCTCCCAAGTAGCTGGGACTACAGGTACTCCCCACAACGCTGGACTATTTTTTGGTTGTAGTTGTCATTGTTGTTTGGTGGGCCCGGGCTGGATTTGAACCCGCCAGCTCTGGTGTATGTGGCTGGTGCCTTAGCCGCTTGAGCTACAGGCGCTGAGCCAGAATCTCCTTCCTTTCTTATGGTTGAATAATATTCCATTTTGTGTCTGTTCCACTTTTTTTTTGGTGAGACAGAGTCTCACTATGTCACCCGTGGTAGAGTGCTGTGGCGTCGCAGCTCACAGCAACCTCAAACTCTTGGGCTTAACCAATTCTGTTGCCTCAGCCTCCTAAGTAGCTGGGACTACAGGTGCCTGCCACGACGCCTGGCTATTTTTTGGTTGCAGTTGTCACTGCTGTTTTAGCTGGCCCAGGCTGGGTTTGAACCCGCCCACCCCGGTGTCTGTGGCTGGCACCCTAGCTGCTGAGCTACAAGCACTGAGCCTGTACCTCATTTTGTTTGCACATTCATCTTTTGATGGGCATTGGGTTGTTGCCACTTTTTGGCTCTTGTGCACCATGATGTTTTAAAATTGGAATTCCCACCCCCTCCTTCCCAGTTGCACCAGTGGCCGTCAGTGAACGTCACGTGTACATGCACTCACAGGACTTCATGTAATTGCCACGATGGGTGCACAGAGTAATGTCACCTGTTTTTTCACAGGTAGCTTTTCTGTGCATTGGGTCCATATATCTCATTTTCTTTATCTAGCTGGAATTGCTCTGAGCTGGGAACTATGCTTAATGATTCCTTATACTAGGTCCTGAGAGTCTGTTTCAGGAAGTGGTAAAGGCCCTTGGTTAAGAGTGAGGCTGTGAGGTCAGATGTTGTGGGTTCTGGGTTTGCATCCTGATTCCGCCACATGCTGACTTGTCCTTGCCTGACTCACTTAACTCTTCCCTGCTCAGTTTGTCCCCTTGTGAAATGGTGATGTTGGTCGTAACTACCTTGTAGGGCCGTTAGGAAAAGTCACGGAGATAATCTGTGTGCCGGGTTCAACGCAGTGTCTGACACCTCATGAGCCTTTAAACAAGCGGTTCTCAACCTGTGGGTTGTGAACCCTTTGTTCCATTTGTAATAACGTGACAATTAGGAAGGTTGAGAACCACTGCTTTAAATGTTAGCTTAAGAAAAAGTTAAGATCTTAATATACTTTCAGAATTTGCCTCTTCCACTGTCTTGATTTCCTTGCAGGGGGGCAGAAGAGGGAGAATGGCTTGGTAGTCTCTGGGCAGTGGTACCAGCTCTTGGGCTCCTTGAGGATAGTGCCACTGGGGTGGCCAGTGGGTCACTTTCCTCTGCTTCTGCTTCCCTGGGCTGCTCCGGGGCACTGTCAGCTGTGTGCCTGTGGCTGGCCCTGTCATGAGGACAGTGCACCACAGGACCTGGGTGAGCGTTTGGCAGCCATTCGAAGGAGCCTGTGGTTTCTCCCTAAAGCTGGTTGAGATGGTGAAGACAGAAGTCCCCCTATTTTTTTCTCTAGGTCACAAAATTTCCCCCGATATTTACTAGCTCCTCTCACACCAGTTCTAGCTTTAGCTTGCTGGCCCTGGCTAGGTGAGGAGAAGGCTTCTGCTGCTGGGGGCTGGAATTCTGCTCAGGAAAGACATCTCCAGGTGTGACTTAACGGCTGAGGTGGGAACTGGGCAGATGGAGCCTGACGCTAAAGTCAGGGGACTGAATCCAGGTGACAGGGCTGTTTGGGACTGTCCTGGGAGCATGGTGGCCAAGTGGGCACTTCCTAGCTGTGTGACCTCGAGCAAGCTTCAGCTTCCTTCTCACTGAGACGTGGATAATAATAGCACTGCACACCACAGGGATGTGAGGATTTACTGAGATAGTCTATATAAAACACTCAGCAAAGTGTCTGGCACACTTGGGGATGCTCTAAAAACATAAGCTCCTTCTATTTTTATTGGAAAACTTTATTTTTGCTGTTCCCACTTTGTTGTTTCTTTACACTTTTTTCTCTTTTCGTGATACCTCTGGCTCCTTTAGGATCCCTCTGCCTTTGAATTGCCGCCGCCTTCTCTCTAGCACAGCCACTTCCAGTTTCAGGGTCAGAACCTTTAAGGTCGTCTGGGCCAGTGGCCCATCTGACATCCTTCATGCTGACTGGCTTTCCTCCCCTCCTCACCTCCTCTGCTGCTGTGCTCTTCATCTGCTGAGATAGTCTAGATTCTTTCTAATTTTCCCCACTTTTGGGGAAAAAAAAATGGAGCCGAAGGTTTCTGGAGTCTCTCTCTGTATCAGGACTCATTTCATTGTCCCAGCAGGCCTTCCGGGTTGATGGTGGTGTTACATTTCCTACAGAGGAGGACACAGAGGCTCTTCGTGGCTGAGGTCACATGCAAACAAGTGACAGTGGGGCTTGATTGAGCTTGGACCTCCGGATGCTGGGGCCTGTCCTCTGCGCTGATGGTTGTGTGTGGTGTGGCTAATTGCGCAGGTGTTCAAGTTTGAATCTCGGCTCCTCAGGTTGTCAGCTGTGGGCCAGTTACCTACCTTCTCTGAGCCTCAGGCTCTTCACCTGAAAGTGGGGAGAGTAGTGACATCTAGCTCTTAGGGCTGGTGTGGGTATTACATGAGAAAATGCTCCACTGCTGATAGAACTTTGGCGCAGTGCCTGAGACGTAGCAGGTGTGTAGCGGGTGCGAGATTATGATGTTGGAGTTTGACTTCTGGAAAATCCCACACTCTCGGAACTCACAGAACAAGTTTCGTCTTCTGACCACTACTGGACATGCTTTCAAATCTTTGACACTGAGTATCACATTCCTCCCAAAGTCCTCTCCATTTTTTAAAATAATTTTTTTATTGTGATAAAATGCATATAAAATGTGTATGATTCGGTGGCATTAAGTACATTTATCATGTTGTAAAATCATCACAAGTGTTCCATGACTTCATTATCCCCAAAGGAAACCCCATCCCCTGTGTAACACCCTGTTCCCCTCACCACGGGCAGCCACTCATCTCCGGTCTATGGAGTTGCCTGTCTGGATGTTCCACATAAATAGAATCATACACTATTTGGCCTTTTGCATCTGGCTCCTGTCACTTAGCGTGTCTTCAGGGTTCATCCATGTCCTAGCAGGTATCTGTGCTTCATTCTTTTTAAGGCTAATATTCTATTATATGTATATAGAACATTTTGTTTACCCACTCATCTGTTGATGGAGTTTGGGTTGTGTCCACCTTTAGACTTTTGTGAACAGAGCTGCTGTGAACATTTGTGCGTGAGTTTTGTTTGGACACCTGTTTTCAATTCTTCTGGGTATATACCTGGGAGTGGAATTAGATCATATGGTAATTCTGTGTTTAACATTTTGAGAAACAGCCAAACTGTTTCCCACAGCGATCGTACCATTTCATATTCCCACTGGCAATGTATGAGGGTTCCAATTTCTCCACATCCTTGCCAACACTCGTTGTTTTCCATTAAAGAAAAAATGATGGTCATCCTAGGTGTGAAGTGGTATCTCCTCGTGGTTTTGATTTACATTCTCGGATGCCCAAGGACGTGGAGTGTTCCCCTTCCGTCTTTGCCTCCCGCTTTCTCTCGCCCCAGTTCTAAGTGTCTTCCCCCACTCTGTTCACACTTCTCACCATGTGGCCCCGTTTGACTAGATCCTGTTTAAGAGGCCGGATCCCAGGGCAGGCCTCCAGCTAGTTTGGGACCAGCCCAGGAGACTGCCAGTTCCTTGGTTCCAGACACAGAACTTTTTCTTATTGTCTCTTCTGCGTGGCCCATCCCTCCCCCAGACCACAAAGCTCTTCGGGTTTGGATTCTTTCCTTCTGAGTGTTCCTGTTGTTCTCAGCCTCGTCCCCTGACCCTCAGAGGACATGCTCTCTCTTTGCCTGTGGGTCAAGGTGAGGACAGGTGCTGCTCTGCAGACTGCCACAAAACTCCCCCTCAGCACTTCCAGGGCAGTTATGACTCCACCAGGCCCTCCTGTCCCTAGCCTGAACTTTCCTGTGTCATCTGTAGATCATTCTGAGAGATCTCGTAAGACCCTCACTTGTGCAGGAACACAACTTTGTTCCTTCTGAGTATGAATTGAAGGCTCCATTTTACATCTCTTGGATGGGTTTACAGTTTCAGGCCTATTTCTGACTGTGGAATCAAAGACTGTCCCTCAGTTAAGGAATTTCAGGCATGAACAAGCAGATGGATGAAGTATTTTGGGGAGCAGAGAGTTTGTCCTCGTGCTCGAGAAACCACTCCACCACCTGCCTTCCTACAAGAGACCCCCCCTCCCCCTCCAGGCCCCTTCTTAGGAGACCTGTCCTGCCTCATGCACACTATCCTGTGAGCACTCACTTGTGTCATCTGCCATCGGTCTGTCTGCGGGAATTGTTCAGTTTACTTTAACATAAGACTCAATTATTAAATGAAAATCTGCTTGCTACAAAAAAATAAAATAGGGCAGCACCATAGCTCAATGGGTAGGGCGCTGGCCACAGACACCAAGGCTGGCGAGTTCGAACCTGGCCTGAGGCAGCTAAAACAACAATGACAATTTCAACAACAACAACAACAACAACAACAACAACAACAAAAATACCTGGGTGTTGTGGCGGGTGCCTGTAGTCCCAGCTACTTGGGAGGCTGAGGCAGGAGAATCCCTTAAGCCCAAGAGTTTGAGGTTGCTATGAGCTGTGGCGCCATGGCACTCTACCCAGAGTGACAGCTTGAGACTCTGTCTCAAAAAAATAAATAAAATAAATAAAATAACAGAAAGGTAACAGTAAAGTGTGAGTGTCCCTGTTTGCACACCTCTCCCCTAATCCCAGAGCCCTTCCCATGGGAAATCACAGGTAAAACTTGTCCTTTAATTAGGAACAAAGTCAACTCCAGCCCCAAGTGTGTCAGGGTTGCTGTCCTGACCCGTGGGTATCAGGCTCCAGACTAGTGCTTTCCCTCCTGTGTCAGCTCAGCATTGACCCTTGACCATTGGCCTTCCTCATTGGCCTTTCCCCTGTGGGCTGTGTCTAGAGCAGAGCTAAGCAAGTCCAGAAAATAACCATCCTACCCTACCATGTGGGTGTTCAGTGTTTTTATTATATGAGTAAATGGGTCATGGGTTGATGTCTTCTCCTCACTCAGGATGAGTATTGTGGGAACAGCTATACAAGCTAGCTGTTAAAGGTCAGTGACACCCTAGCATGAATTAGTGTCATAGCTATATTGACCTGAAAGGAACCCAAGAGGTGATCGCATGATCTTTCATTGTAAAAATGGGGAAATTTCAAGATTACAGGTAAGAAACTTGCCAGGCATGTCACACAGCCAGTTAGGGGCCAGTGAGGGCTGGAGCCCAGTTCTCTTGATTGTCTATCTAGCCTAATAATATGTAAGGTCCTGCTTGCCTCTGCTCGGGGTTGCTGCTTCAGGCTGGAAAATCACCTAAGTCACCACAGGCAAGTCAACAGACACATGGGCAGGAGGGACAGAGAGAGGTCTAGGGACAGTGGTGCAGCAGATGGCTGGGGCAGCACACATCCAGGGCTCTGAGATCCAGTCTGGGCAGGCCTGTGGAGTCAGCTGCTCAGCTCAGCTCAGCTCATGTGTGCGACAGGGAGCTGAGAGTGGGGGCTAGCTCTGCTGGGGTAGTCACCGTCCGGGGTCGAAGCACCCTCGAGAGAGGGTGAGGGCATGCAGCATGGAGGGGACAATGGTGTTTGCACAGACAGATCATCCAGGAGTGGAGGGAAGAAGAGGAACAATGTGGGGAGAAGCATGGCACACCCAGAGGCTGGATAGCTGTGGGGCACTTGGGGGAAGGGGAGTGAGAGGAGGAGAGGGGAGGTCACCCAGGAAGGTTTCTGAGGTCAGGGCTGGCGTCTGGTTTGCCTGTTCCTTCTTAGCACCTTTGTAGTGCCTTTCCCCAGAGTCAGGGTTCCATTTTTTAATGTTGCATGGATGTGTGGACTATATTCTTCCTTATCAATTCCTGGCAGGCTTTGTTTCTTGTGGGATTTTTTTTGCACCTTTTTATCCTTAACACACCCTCTACTTTTTTTTTTTTTTTTAAATTTAATTTAATTTTATTATATTTTTTGAGACAGAGTCTCACTATGTCGCCCTGGGTAGAGTGCTGTGGCATCACAGTTCACAGCAACCTTGAACTCTTGGGCTTAAGCAATTCTCTTGCCTCATAGCTGGGATTACAGACACCCGCCACAACACCCGACTATTTTTTTTTTGTTGCAGTTGTCATTGTTGTTTAGCTGGCCCGAGCTGGGTTCGAACCTGCCAGACTCAGTGTATGTGGCTACAGGTGCTCAGCCACACCCTCTACTTTTTGATAGATTCTGCCTTACCCAGCTGGTTGCTCAGTCCTGCTCCAGGCTTGTAGGGGTGAACAAAGTCTCTGAGTCCCTGAGATAATGCAGTGGCCTTCTGGCTTATTGCCTGCTCCTCTGTATTTGGCCACTAGATGGCAGCAGGAAACCTATCAATTCCCATTGCTCTGCTGGGTCATTTCTTAGATGGCACTAGGCTTCAAATTCCATGTCTCACTGATTCCAGGATGGGTGTGAGGGGGGGCTGGCACGAAGCCAAGGCAGCTGTCTCTGATGTACCCGATGTCTGAGTCTCCCACCACATTCTTGAGAAGCTGCAGTCTCCGCTCAGACAGTCCCAGGGCTGGGAGATACCCTCTTAGGACACCTTACTGTGACCTGGACTCTTTCAGCAGGGCTCCCAGGGTTGGGAAGATCTTTATCACATGTTCCTGGCTGGGTTTTCAGTGCCTCAAAGGGACCAGAAGCCAAGCCCCAGTGTCACCGAGGAAAGACCAGTTGCTTCCAGGGCGTTCCCAGCTCGGGCCTGTGCAGGTACTAACAGGTGTGGTAGGATTAGGGGTGTTCACTTCCTCTTCACACAGCCCTTTCACGGGTAGCGCCTTGTTCTCACTGCTCACAGCTGGGAACAGCTGAGCAGGACTCCATCCCAAGCAGGCCAGCTCCACGGTCCCGGGGCTGAGGCACGTGCCACTCACCCTGGGCGCTCTTCAGCCGTTCCGCGGCACTGGACAGTTCTTATTCTTCTTCATCTGTGTGGCCCCACTGGTCTTCCTGGCAGCCCTTGGGTCAGGTACTGGTGTATCCTCCATTTGCAGTCAAGAAAATTGAGTCCCAGAGAAGTGAAGGATGTGTCCAGCGTCGCAAAGCCAGGATGCTAAACCTGGTCTTTAGAGACCAAGTCTAGGGGCATTTTTGTTTTCTCTTCCTTTTTGTAGTGAGGCAGGTCTGTGTAGAGGGGGTTGGCAGGAGGGAGAGAAGCACTCACCAGGATGTCCAAGGTCAGGGTGATTGTCAGAGCATCTGTTGTTACTCTGTGGTCACAGCCCAACACCTCTGTAAGAACAAAGTGTGTGCAGGTGCTGTGGAAGCTGGGGAGTCCAGCCAGTAAGCAAATAGCAGTTGGAGGAGCAAGTGAGCAAGAATGAGGAGGTGGTCACCGCTGCTGCCTCTAACCAGGGTGTACCCTGAGCCGATGCAGGAGTGTGGTGGGTGGGGCTAGACAAATGGCCCCCACTATGTACCGTGGCACTGCCGGGCAGTCCCAAACCTTCTTTTACTGGCCATTGTGCCGTGAAGGCTTTGGGCCTGGAGGGGCAGTGTGTTCTTGTGGTGGGAACTGAATTCCAGTTGACCTTTCTAGCCACCATTGCTGCTCTGAGATCAACTGAGGCAAGGGAACTTTTGTTGGGGACCCCTTTCCAGTTGGCCCCCTCCATGGTGCAGAACCTTCCAGACTTGGAGGCAGTAGGGAGGATGGCTCTTGGGTTTCTCCTTGTCTCTTTCCTGTACAAGATGGGTCTTCTAGGCTGACGTCCTGGTCCCCCATCCCCATCCCACCCTGTCTGGGCTAGAGATGCATGGCCCGAGTGGACATGTCAGCATCCTCAGAACTCCAGTAGTTGGGTGGCATGGGCCCTGCCAGCCTTTCTTTGGCTAGCTTCTCCTGGCCAACCCAGGAAAATCCAAGTGTCTGTCACCAGAGCCCAAGTCACTGTGTTGACTCCCTGCCCATCCCAGCACCCGGCCTCCCTCATCCTGCCCCCAACCCCTGCCTTCGCCTTCACAGCCAGCGGGTTTGGTGAGTAGGTACTGTGCCAGTAAACGCAGTGCCCGTAGACACATGCTCTGTTATGCCTGCCCATATTCATGCTAGGCCCAGATTTGGACCCCAAGGGAGCATTGCCCCTGAGTTGCCAGTTCAAAGGCTTCTGCTTTCGATTGATGGGGAGGACCCATTCCGGGCTGCAGCATCCTGCTTGGCTGGTCGCCCTCCCCCTGCTCCAGCTGTGGTCTCCCTGTTGTGCTTCTGGCAGTAGCCTGCTGGGGGTGGGGGAGGGCCCTTTCCTCTTGGCCTCTTCTCTCTGCATTACATCAGCTTACAGCCAGATACCCCTGGGGGCCAGGGAGAGAGCGTTTTTTTTTTTATTAACATTTTTTTTCCAGAGGAAATAATTCCACTTCTTGTCACATGGATTTCTGCATGCAGTTCTTCAGGGGCTCGACTTCCTCCGTCATCCTACCGTGGGCCCCTTGGTGCTCAGGAGAGAGGAAGCTTGGCTTCCTTAGATGGGGGCTGCTGCTGCTCTGGGCTCCGAGGAAGCTGGTGTGGGAGCAGGGAGTGCCCCGAGCTGGGAGTCAGTGTTGGGGCGTGGCTCTCCCCTCGTTGGCTATGGGATCGAGTTGGGCCCTTTCTTTCTCTGGGCCTCTGCTTCCTTGTCAGAGGCCTAGGACTGCACCTGTCATCATGGATGGTGGGGGACAGTGCCCAGGTGCCTGGTTCGCCTAGTAGGGATGAGATTGCTCATTAGTGCTCCAGAGGCCGTGAGGTGTGGGCCACACCACAGGAAGAGTGAGCTGTGTGTCCCTCCGTACCTACTGGCATCACACGTGTTAAGAGGAAGGGGCTGGTCCAGGGGTGCATCGGTCAGAGGGGAATAGGCCCCAGTGCCCAGTCCTGCCTCTGCTGTCCCCTGCCCGCCTCATCTCTGTGCTCTCCCCTCTCCTGTTTTCTCTTTGTCTCTTCCCACCTTCTCCTTCCTTTGCTTCACTTGCTTTCCATGCCCTCCTCTGGCAGCTGACCCTAGACTCAGGCTCAGATAGGGTGAGCGCTGGACCTGCTGTTGGGCCCTGCTCTGTTCCCTTGTGGGTAAGTGGGAAGCTGCACCCTGCTCCCAGCACAGAGCTGGGGCTACAGGGTGTGGATGCCGGAGGCAGGAGCCCGTGTATGCTGAGCTTAGGCCCCAGCCCTACCCCTCCCGAGCCCACATCTGGCCCAAGTGCTTGGTTTCCTGGCTATAAGTTGCCTTCTGTGGCCCCTTGGCATCTCTCAGATTTCAGCTTTGGGGCTCTTTTTCTTTTGTGGAGATGTCTAGGGAAGGCTCAGCTTGTCCCCTCCCTTCATCCAGCTGAGGCTGTGGAGAGAAATCTCCAGCAATATTGTTCATGATCCTTCCGTCCAAGTCTTGGGTGAGCTGTGATTTTTAGCAGGTGGCTCAGTAGGAGCCAGTTTTAATTGTATTTCCCTTTTTTCTGTTTGTCCTTTACTCTTCCCTCCTCCCCTCACCCCATCCAGGGGCCAGCCTGCCCTTCCTGTGCAGGGGAGGGCCTGTTCCCCGGGGTGAGGGATTCTCTCCACTTGCCCTTCCTCACCTCCGTGGTGCAGTGTGCAGCCTCAAGGGTACCCTCACTCCCTGTAGCCCTTGGATGGCTTTTCTCTCTCTCTCAGCTGGTGACACCCCAGCCCCTGCAACTGACCCATTGGGCTCAGGTCAATGTGCCCACACTGCCTCACCTAGAAGCACACAGCAGACTCTTTCTCCTGCTGCAGAGTTAGCTCTGCCTGGCCTCAGCACTTGATTGTCCAGATGCCTGGGGAGGCCTGTCTTTTGGGGCCGAAGTGGGGTATCTGAGGGGTATCTCAGGGCACCCAGGGGGACAGCCTGTCATGGAGGCTGGTGCCACCCCACGTGTGGTCTACGGACCTGGTGGATCTGTGAGGAGATGAGTCCAGAAAGGGAAAATAAGCACTTAGAAATGCTCCTGGCTGTTGATGTGGCTGTGATGTTCTAGGTCCCCTAGGGGTAGCTCCAGGAGAATCTTGGAATTTGGTGGTTGGAAGCAAGGAAACTGTCAGAGATTTTTAGTCAAAGTGGAAGGGCTTGTCTCCTGGAAGAAGGGGCAGGCCAGTGTGGGTGTGAGATGTGCTGCAGCCCCACATAGTAGGGTCACGTATGGCGCAGGAAGGGTGGGAAGTGAAAAGCCTGGTATCTGCCACAGAGCGGTTGAGAAGCACTGCCCTCGGCATTCCCAGCCCACAGAGAAGTCTCTACAGGGAAACTTCGAGATGTTCTTAGGATTTTTAGAGTTAGTATGGGATGTTGAGAAGTTTGGGTTCTGATGGTGAAGGGCCGGGCACCATCAGGATTTCTTGGTGGAATTTGAATGAGGTGGGTTTGTAACTTGATGTGAGAAGTTAAAGGGGCATTTAGTGGTGTGTTTGTAGTGGGAGGATGTTTGGGGTTTAGTCTGGGAGGCCCTGTGGGAGGGTTTTATGGTGGGCTCAGGGATGCTTCGAGGTTACATGGGTGAGGACAGGAGGAAATACTGTGTTCATGGAGAAGACCAAGGGAAGAGTGGGCTCAGCAGTGTGATGAGTGCAAGTTGGGAGGTGTACGGTGGGAAGCGGAAGAGAAATTTGGGGCCTCAGTTGGCAGATTAGAAGGAGATTTGGATGTGTATTGGGTAAGGAGCTCAGGAGGTTGCAGGTCATTGGTGAAGGCCATAGGGATGTGCTGGGGCTTAGTGGAGAATGGCCATCAGCCTTGCGGTTCACAGGGGAGGCCACTGGGGGGTTTGGGACCCTGTGTGTGAGATTCAGTTAGTTTATGGGGAACCAAAGGGGTTTGGGGTCCTTGCCCAAAGGGAAGGCTTGGGTTTTGTTCTTTTTTTTTTTTTGAGACAGACTCTCATTATGTTGCCCTCGGTAGAGTGCTGCGGTGTCCCAGCTCACGGCAATCTCAAACTCTTGGGCTCAAGCTATCCTCTTGCCTCAGTTTTTCTATTTGTATTTTTAGTAGAGACGAGATCTAACACTATTTTCTCAGGCTGATCTCAAACCCGTGTGTGGTCAAGCTATCCACTGCCTCAGCCTTCCAGAGTGCTAGGATTCCAGCTGTGAGCCACTGCGCCCGTCCTAAGGCTTGGGTTTTGTATTGCCCAAAGTGATCAAAACTTCTGTAGTCTCATGTCATCAGAAAGTCTAAGAAAACTTTTTTTTTTGTTTGATACAGAGTCTCACTCTGCCACCCTGGGTTGAGTGCCGTTGCCATAGATTACAGAAACCTCAAACTCTTGGGCTCAAGCGATCCTCTTATCTCAGCCTCTCAAGAAGCTAGGACTATAGGTGCCCACCACAATTCCCAGCTAATTTTTCTTGGTAGAGATGGGGTCTCTCTCTTGCTCCTGGGAAGCCCCTCACTCTCTCTGTTGTCCAAGCAATCCACCTTCTTTAGCCTCCTAGAGTGCTGGGATTCAGGTGTGAGCCATTGTACTTGGCCTTCTAAGAAAACTCTTAACCTGTCCACTTAAGATTTGCTCCTTATGGGCAAAACCTTCTCTTTCCCCTGTTCTCCAGCTCTCTGACTCACATTCTCGGCCCTACTCTGTGTGGCTCCAGAGGCTTCTCCAGCCCATTCCCCTCGGGTCCCCAGCATGGTGGTGGATGGCCTACCTGCTTCTGTTGCAGCACCCTGGTCCCTGCCAGCCCTCCTTCCCCCTGCCTGGCTTCTGTCCCTTCAAGGCCCACACAACTTTCTGGGGTGAGAAGGACCCCTGCTTCTTTGAGAAAGCCTTGGGTGGCTCCATCACCCTGTGTGCCCTCTGTCATGTGGTGTCTGGTCTTCCTTCCTGCAGTGCCTGTGGTGTCCCCTTGTTTGTCCTTGGCTTGTGTTATGGGTGGTGACAGCTCTCATGTTTTGACCTGGCTCTTTAGTGTGCACTTGTCTCTCCAACTAGATTGTAAGTGCCCCAGAGGCAGGGCCTGGGTGGCCTCTGGCATTGTGTCTGAGTTGCTTAGGACACGCAAGGCCATTGTAGACCAGGCTTTTCTCTGAGTTGGCGCCACCTGTCCTCAGCACTGCCCCTCCTCCCCCAGCCTGATCCAGCTCCACTCTGTGGGTGGGCTGTTCTTGCCTTACCCTTGCCAAGAACAGCCCCACGTCAGAATGAGTCCCCTCTTCCCTGGGGCTGCCACCTAAGCCTTAGACTTAGGGACCCCGTCCTGTGTTCTCAGCAGTGGACTTGTGATAGCTACCTGCGGATCTCAGACTTCTCCTTGTCCCCGTATTTTCCATTGAGCTCCAGAGCCCACTGTCTTGGCCACCAGGGTTTGGTGTCAGGTAGTGTGCTGAGTGCTTTCCATGGCATAGGCTCCCCGTGTGGCAGGTGCATGTTACAGATGAGGAGACGCTGGCACAGAGAGGTTAAGGAGAGTCACGCTCCGGGGTCTGAGAATGGGTAAGCACCCTGTCCCGCTGCTGCTGGGCCCAGATGCCCTCCTGGAAGCCCCTTGCTCTCTCTGTTGTCCTAGCCTTTTTCTCCCACAGCCTTCCTACCCACCTGCACCACTGGGCTCCCCTCCTGGCAACTGTTTCCCCTTTCTCTCTGGCTGGGGGCCCGGCCTCTCTTTCTTGGAAACTGGAAAGGGTTCAAGTTGGCCCCTCCATGTGGGCTGGGCCCCTCCCCTGCCTCTCTCCCACTCCCTTCCCTGAAAAGGGCTGAAAGCATTCCCAGGCTGGTTGTAGCTGTAGGAGAAGGGCTGGGGGCTGAAAGGTGATATATAAATGTAAGGCGACGATTATTTATTTGACAGGGACAGCTGCCTGTAGTAAAGAATGTAATCTAGTAATCCTTTTGTGAAAATCGGGTCCGAGAGTCAGCATGCCGCCTGCAACAGCACGAGGCTGTTTTCCCTACCCCCCTCCCTGCCGCCACCCCACCGTGCTCTCTTGCACACGCACTGGTATTCCCACATCATCCCTGCTCTTTTTTTTTTTTTTTTTTTTGCAGTTTTTGTCCAGGGCTGGGTTTGAACCAGCCACCTCTGGCATATTGGACCACAGGCACCACCCATCATCCCTGCTCTTATGCGCCCTGGTGGCACATTTGCACATGTACGAGGTTGGGTGATTAAGTTCACAAACTCATCCTATAAAAAGTGCTACTCACCTCATTGCTGAATATCGCTACGGTCACCTTCGAAGTACTCCCCTTGGGAAGCTGTGCGCTGATGCCAGCATGTCGTCTACTCTTCAAAGCAATTTTCAATTCCCTTTTTCTGGAAAGCGAAGGTGACTGTAGTGACCTACAATAAGGTATGTAGCACCTTTTCTAGATGAATCTGTTCACTCAGAGGTCCGACCTCGTGTGTGTTTGTGGTGTACACATGCACGAGCTCTCTCTCTCTCCCTCTCTCTCTCTTTTTTCTTGCTATTTTTTGTTTATATTGTCTTACTAAACCATAGTCCAACTGTCAAAACCAAGCAATTAACGCTAGTGGAATGTTACTAGCTAAACTATAGACTTCTTTTGGGATTTCCTTTTCTCCACTAATGCCTTTTTCTACTCTGGGATCCTACCGTGTGTTTAGTTACCACCTCTGCATGGGGCACCTCCATCCTGTTCCTTACCCTTTCCTTATCTTCCGTGACCATGACGGTATGGAGGAGTACTGGTCAATCGCCTTGTAGACTGTTCCTCACTTTGGCTTTGTCCAGTGTTTTCTCATGATGAGATGAAGGTTATGCCTTGTTGGTGGGACTGCCACAGAAGCGATGCCGTGTCCTTCCCAGTTCATCATACCAAGGGGCACTTGATGTTAATGTGTCTTTTTACTGGTGATGTTGCCCTGGATTGTTTGGAGAAGGTAGTGTTGGCCAGGCGTTTCCACTATAAAGTAACTTTTTTTCTTTGTAATTAATAAATGGCCTGCAGGAAGATAATTTGTTTTTCCTCCAACTTTCACCCACTAATTTGAGCCTCTATCAGTGGTTCTTGCCTGCAACTATTGTTATTGCACTATTTGCCTAATGTAATGTTCCTAGTTTCCTAATTTATTAATTGGAATTCTCCAGGAAGGAAGAGCTGTCCCTTCCTCACACTTATTTATTTGTTCAGTCATTTTATTTCTGTCATTACAGACTCATGCATATCTATAAATACAATGTACGGGTTATATGATGTATAATAAATGCTATTTACGGTGTTCTATAGGTTATAGTTATTATAATAGCTTAGTTATTTTTATTGCTCAGATTGTTTCAGGTTTGGCCCTTGGGAGCTCTTAGAAGACCTTTCATATTGGTGAAAGGTCTTTTTTTTTTTTTTTTTTAAACTATTTCTCTTACATTCTGGCACCACAAGATGCTCCAGAAGATGTTAGATTTTTCCGATCCCAGCCCTGGAATCAATCACCTCTCTAAAGAGCCCGGTTCTTTTTGCTGGAGGATGGAGTTTAGAAACCAGGATCTGGGTGCCGGGTGTGCTGGAGGATGGAGTTTAGAAACCAGGATCTGGGTGCCGGGTGTGCTGGAGGATGGAGTTTAGAAACCAGGATCTGGGTGCCGGGTGT
>CAUYPK010095739.1:0-16242 GCA_963574355.1 Loris lydekkerianus | reverse complement strand
GATGGAGACTTTACCTCTTTCATGTTTACATGGATGGAGCTGGAACATATTCTTCTTAGTAAAGTATCTCAAGAATGAAAGAAAAAGTATCCAATGTACTCAGCCCTACTCTGAAACTAATTTATGGCTTTCACATGAAAGTTATAACCCAGTTATAACCTAAGAATAGGGGGAAGGGGGAAAGGGAGGGGAAGTAGGTGGGAGGTGGGCGGAGGGAGAGTGATTGGTGGGATTACACCTGTGGCGCATCTTACAAGGGTACATGTGAAACTTAGTAAATGTAGAATGTAAATGTCTTAACATAATAACTAAGTAAATGCCAGGAAGGCTATGTTAATCAGTGTGATGAAAATATGTCAAACAGTCTAAAAAACTAGTGTATGGTGCTTCCATGATCACATTAATGTACACAGCTATGATTTAATAAAAATAATAATAATAAAAGAAAGAATTCAGAGCATTCCCTCTAAGAACTGAAAATAGACAAGATTGTCCATGTCACCTCTATTCAACATACTGCTGGAAGTTCTAGCCAGAATAATCAGGCAAGAGAAGAAAATCAAGGGTATCCAAATGGGAAAGAAGCAGTCAAACCATTACTCTTTGCTGATGATATGATCCTCTGTCTAGAAATTCCCAAAGATTCTGTAAACAGACACCTTGAATTGATAAATTCCTCAGTCTCACATTATAAATCTGACATACACAAATTAGTAGCCTTCTTATTTCTTTTTTTACTCTTTAATTTTGAAACATATGAATCTTTGAATCTAAACTGTTTCTTCTGTAGACTACATAGATTTGAGTCTTGTTCTTTGTTGATTGGTTGATATCTCCAGTCTGAAAGTCTCTGACTTTTTGATCAGATTGCTTATTCCTTACATATTTAAGATAATTATTATGTTCTCATTGCTAAATGCACATTTTTATGTGCTATAAGCCAAAAGATTCATTTATATGTCTGTTTTATATAATTACTACTTAAATCAGTTCAGAGTTAAAAAATACTAAATATGCACTTTTATTATAATTTATAATTACATAATTATCTTTACTTGTGTTATTTGTTCATGTGAATTCTAATTACTGCCTATGGTCACTTGCATTCAGTGTAAAGAACTTTATTTTTTCCTGTAAGGTAGTCTTCCTGCAAATATTCTCTAATGTTTGTCTACTTGGAATATCTTTATCTCAGCTTTATATTTGAATTTGTCTTGATCTAAGATTATTGGCTGATTGTTTTTTCGGTTGGTACTTTAATTATGTTTTCCCACTTCCTCTGATACCAATTGATTCTGATAACTCAGTTATTTATCATATGGGCTTCTCATGTGTGATGAGATGTTTTTCTCTTGCTACTCTCAAGATTTTTCATTGCCTTTGTCTTTAAATGTACTTGCTATAATGTGCCTGTGATTTTTTTTTTTTTGCACTTATCCCACATAGCGTTCATTGAACTTCTTTGTATGAAAATTAATGCTTTTCATCAAATTAAGTAATTATCATTATTATTTGCTATTTCCTCTCACTCAGTATTCTGTTTACACATATATTGTTGTACTTAATAATGTCCCATATTCATATATTTCTTAGGCCCTTTTCATGTTTTCTATTTTTTTTTTTTTTTAAATCTTTCCCTCTGTTCTTCAAAGCGCACAATATCTATATACTTTTCCTTAAACTTACTGATTTTTTTTCAGCCAATTCAAATCTATATATAAGCCCCTTTGGTAAATTTGGATTTTAAATATTTGAACTTCACCTCCAGAATTTTAATTTGCTTCTTGTTATACTTTCTACAACATTATCAATGCTCTGTATTTGATGAGACAGTGATATTATATCTTTCTTTTCATCTTTAAGCATGGTTTCATTAGTTCTCTAAACATAATTATGATAGCTGTTTTGAAGTCTTTGACATGTGGACCCTCTCACAGCCAGTTTTCTTTTCATTGTCCCCCCTCTTCCCCATATGTTGCTCATAATTTTCTGTTTTGTTAAGTATCTTCAACTTTTTATTTAAAATTGGATGTTTTGGATATTATTATATCAAACCTTGATACTGTTTTCACCTTTCTCATTTTCCAGTGCCTGTGTTTGTTTTTATTTCACTGTGTGTTTGTTTAGAAACTTGGACTGAACTATTTTTTAAATTTTTTTTCCCCTACAGTGAAAAGTCTCTGTTTTCACTCCACAGAGAATTTGTGAAGATTTTCTTGAAATGAGGACAATCACCCTGGGATGATAATGACTTCTGCAGGGCTTACCTAGATAACCTTTCCCTGATGTTTCTACTAACCTATCTGCCTCTATTGGTATCACACCCGCTAGTAGATACCACTAATTGTCAATTCATTGCTCTGTTGATTTCAATAACTTCCTGTGGCATATAAGACTTCACAGTCTCATCTGATAAATTTTTACCCCTGTGAAGAGTATTTTCTGAGGCTGGTTTTTAATGACTGTTCTTTATCTCCCTAGTTCTTTCCCATAACCTGATGGCCTGTTTTACTGTTCTCTTGAAGTTTCTAGACTCCCTTCAATTGCTTACCACCAAAATATCATTTGTTTTGACAGTGGCCTTATAGTTTCCTATACTTTGTTCCATTTTCTTGGAGAGTGCTTTGGGACTGTCTTATGGCCTGCCTGACCCTCTGAGAAAAATCAGCTTCAGCTATGAGAATCCCTTGACACATTTATCACAACCTCATCCATTTGCTTTTCCACAGATCTACACAGTTTTGCCTCTATGGATTGTCAGGGTTGGACTCACAGTTCCCTTTAAAAAGAAGTTGATTTTTATCTGGGTCTTTTCTGTCCCATACTCATGATGGTATCTTTTACATTTTTGGTCAGTTTTAACTTGAGAGAGAGAAACATCTTTCATATTGGGAAAACTGTAAGAATTTATCTAGATTTATTTAGGAATATTGCTTATCCTCTTGCAGTCAACTTCATTGTCACTTTAAACCCAACCTAGGGAAATAAAATTCAAAATGTTGCTCAAAGCCTATCTGTGGTTTTGTGCGGGAGTTTATCTGCCTCAGGAAAATTTTTCCCAGACTGCCAGATCTCCCTCATCATAGCTCATACTCACTGCCAACAACTCAATAAAGACTAGACGTTTCTTAAATTCATCGAAGATTGTCATCATAGTTTATAGAAAGGACTGAACTGCAAAATATCCTAGCTAATGCCAAGTTTCCTTAAAAGTACACATCTTTAAAATTTTTGGTATCTTTTATTTTTTGGTATCATGTTAAATTTAAATTTGTTCTAAATCCATGAAAAATGGCATTGGTATTTGATAGTAATTACACTAAATCTACAGATTACTTTGAAAAGTATGGTTACTTTCACAATATTGATATGAAATCCACTGGATCGTGGTGAATTATCTTCTTCACATGCTTTTGAATTCAGTTCACTATTAATTTGTTGAGAATTTTTGCCTCTAGATTCATCAGGAATATTGGTCTGTATTTGACTTTTCTTGTTAAGTCCTTTCCTAGCATTAGGTATGATGATGATGGGGTTTCATAGAATGAGTTGATCTTTTGGAGTATTTTAAGTAGGATTGAGAGTACTTATTTGTATGTCTGTTAGGATTGAGCTGTGAATATATTTGGACCTAGACTTTCTTTGTTGTTGTAGCTGAGAGATTTTTTTATTACTGATTCAATCTCATTACTTATTATTAGTCTGCTCAGAATACATATTTCTTCCTTATTCAAGCTTTGGGGGAGAAGGTGTGTGTTTCTAGGAATTTATCCATTTCCTCTAGATAGTCTAATTTGTGCATAGAGCTGTTTATAGTAATCTCAGATGACTTTTTGTATTTCTGTGGCATTACTTATAATGTTTCCTATTACATTTCTTATTGAGCTAATTTGAATCCTCTCTCTTGGGCTTGGTTAATGTAGACAGTGGTCTATCAATTTTATTTCATCTTTTCAAAGAAGAAAATGTTTTTAATTGATCTGTTGCATTGTATATTTTTGTTTCAATATCTTTTATTTTTCCTCCAATCTTAATTTCTTGACTTCTACATTTCTGTTTGATTTGTTCTTGTTTTTCTAGTTCCTTAGTTGTCATGGTAGGATATAATTTGCAACCTTTCTCTATTTTTATGTAGGTATTTAGTGCTATAAAATTCCCTCAGAGCACTGCTTTTGTTGTAGCCCAGACATTTTAATAACTTATGTTATTATTATCATTCATTTTGAAAATATTTTTCATATTTGGGTTGATTTCATCTGGTCACTCAAAGATTACTCAAAAGTTGTTTAATTTCCATGTGCTTATGCTTCTGTAGTTTTAAGAGTACCCCTTGGAAATGAATGCCAGTGTTCTGACAAGATACTTAATATAAATTTGACTGTTGTTTTTTTCCTTAAATTATTGAGACTTGTTTTGTGACCTAACATATGGTTTATCTTGGAAAAGGTTCTATGCCCTGATAAGAAGAGTGTATGTTCTTTAGTTCATGTGTAGACTGTTGAACTTTACTCTCGACAACATTACCTAAAAAATACACAGCACAAATCATATTTAGTACAGATTTACAAATTATTCAGTGTTGGTTAAATTTTTATATGAGGAAACTAAAGAAAAGTGAGCTTAACTGTGAGGTGTTAGTATAAGTTAATAACTAAACAGGCACACAAATTTCCATTAATTCCAATTTATGAATATTTTTATATATTTCATCATTTGCATGAAGATATGCAAAACCAGCAAGAAAACTTTTATATTCATACATATACATCTTTATTCATATATATAGAAGAGAAATGTTAAATCTATGGCAAAAATCGAATATATGCACAAACTTATGCATGCCATTTAGTAGGAAATGTACAGTGACATAAAAGTTCTATTTGGATGACTCAAGGCTTCTATATTATTGAAAATAAGAATAACAATATACACATGTAAAATTTCATTTTAAAAAATTGTGAGGAAACTATGGTGAGAAAACTTGAAGATATCAGCCTGGGGAATGATTTTATAAAGAAGACTTCCATGGCAATTGCAATAATAAAAAAAAATAAACAAATAGAACATAATTAAACTAAAAAGCTTCTGTACAGTTAAGAAAACAACCACCAAAGCAAGGAGACAACCTTCAGAATAGGAAAAGATATTTGCATATTATGAATCAAACAAGAGCTTGATAACTAGGTTCTAGAGAGAACTCAAATTAATCAACAAAAAAAGACCCAACAATCTTATATATCATTGGGCGAGAGAGATGAATAGATCTTCCTCTGAAGACAGACTAAGAGCTAACAAATATTTGAAAACATGTACATCTTCCCTGATCAGCAGAGAAATGCAGATCAAAACTACCCCAAAATATCACCTAACCCCAGTAAGAATGGCCCAATCACAAAGTCTCAGATGCTGGCCTGGATGTGGAGAAAAGAGAACACTTTTACATTGCTGGTGGGACTGCAAACTAATATAATCTTTTTGGAAAGAAGTATGGGTAACACTCAAAGAACTCAAATAGGACCTCTCATGTGACCCTGCAATCCCATTACTAGGTATCAACCCAGAAGAAACAAAAAAGTCCTTTTATCATAAAGACATTTGGACTAGACTGTTTATCACACCTCAATTGATGATTGCCAAAATGTGGAAATAACCTAAATGCCCACTAACCTAGGGATGGATTACAAAGTTGTGGTATATGTATGCCATGGATTATTATTCAGCCATTTAAAAGATAAAGACTTTATATTGTTTGTATCAACCTGGATAGAGATGGAGCACATTCTTCTTAGTAAAGCATTGCAAGAATGGAGAAGCAAGAATCCAATGTATTCAATTCTAATATGAAGATAGCAAATGAGCTAATATGAAAGTTGGGGGGAAGAATAAGGAAGCGGGATAAGAGGCTGAGGGAGGGGAATGGGGGTCATGACATATGGCACACTTCTTGGGGGGTGGGACATAATTATGATATGCACGTTATCTACAGATGTGTAACCTAATTCTTTGTACCCTAAATGAATCCCCCCCAAAAGGAAATAAAATAAAATAGAAATTAAAAAGACTAATTTAAAATGAGGCCAAAATATACACTGTCAATTTATTTATTATGTATATGATCTAAAAATTAAAGCATGAAGATTGGGAAAAATAAAAAGTGATTTTTTATTCACATCTTTATCAAATGACCATTGCTTGAGTGTAACAATTTTGGAGGCTACTATAATGTATAGAAAATAAAGTGGAAGAACAACTGTTTTTGCATGAAGAGTTTAAAAATATATTAAGGGAGGAAAAAAAGAAGTACAAAATATATAAAATTAATAACAAAATAATATTAATGTTTAAATAGTAACATGGAAACACCTATAAAGTAACAATAGATTATTGAATGATTAGAGATTTAATTTTCTCCTACAGATATTGTCTGTTCCCTACCTATAAAGATTTCTCAAAGTATGATTTCTGTCACCATTTTTGTCACCATTTTTCTTTCCCTTGTCCCCATTTCTCTTTCCTAATTCCTCATATTTATCTTATTATAAAACAGTTCATTTGGGATTACTTTAACTAGAAACCATAAGATTATGTGAAATTAAATTCTATTACAAATCATTTTAAACAAAACAGTATTTAAAAGTAAATTTTTAATAGGTAAAATTTAATAAATTTACTATATTCTCTATCAGATAGGTTTTATGTTTTTTAATTAATAAAATATATGTATCCTATATCACAGTTGAAATTGATAATGTATCTTAGACTTTATAAAAGTGATTTGTAGACATTGTTCATAAACAGTTATAATTATCTTCCACTGAATAATTTCTAATCTTGCATATGAACATTTATGCATGTACTATAGATACACTTATATATGGACAATTTAAAACAAACATTATATGATCATCTATTTTCCCTCAGTAGCTATTTTAACTAAGCCATACAGATGTTGGTGTGGATGTGGAGAAAAGGGGTAACACTTCAAATATTTCTCAAGAGTGAATCTCATTCTAGAAATTTCTAACTTTAGGTCTTACGTCCCCAAAGCTCCTATCATGTCCCAAGAAAACATTTCCTCCCTAGTCCTGTGGCCGGCTGCATCACCTTACTTTCCTCAATCCCACTAAGCAGGTATCTAAAAGAGCTTTCAGTCCCAAGGTCTTTGAAGAAAACTTTTAAAATTTTCACCCAACTAGGCAGGCATCCAACAGTAGTACTGACAGGGCACCAGGTCATAGACTATTGTTGCCACAGTGAGGCAGGACACTATACTGAATGAGACTGTCTTGAGATTCCCTAAGTCCCTCAGTAACTCCATCAGCACAGCACAGAGCTTGCCAAATCTCCTCGGTGGAGGGCACACTGAGCACCATAACTCTCCAGAGGGCTATCAGACAACTTCTAGGAGTACCTCACTCAACCTGAAGATGTGGCCCAGCAGTTCTCTAGAATGATTGTGGATATTGGATTGCCATAAAACCTGAAGGTCAGCAGCTGGGAGCAGTGACTCAGGGCAGGTAGGATGATTTTCAGTTGGGTGTCCATGATCCCACATTCATCCAGGTCGAGTGTCTGGAGGGTGGCAGCAATATTCTCTAGCAGAATTTGAAGGGATTTAGGGCTGAAACTAGTCAGTCTGATGAGACTCAGATCTAGGTCTTTTATCTGACTGATGCAGGCAACTGAGACAGATGTCTCGAGTCTTATTCTGTAAGCAGGCAGTCAGTTATTAAGAAGGTCTCCAAGGGGAGTTTGAGACACCTGAGCAATTCTCCAGGTGGTCTTCAAGAAATGGAACAGAGTCCATATAATCCTTCTGCAGATAGCCTAGCTGGAGGATCTGAGAGATCAACTAGGAGACAACTCCAAGTTATTCTCTCAGGAAATGCTGCAAATGACAAATTCTTATCAATTTCGATACAATCTCTATTCCACTACGAATGAAATAACAAGAATCTTAAAACTCAATTTCACAGGAAAAAATTATTATGAATATACTCAAGGAAATCTCCCCAAAATTTTTGGCTAATGATCCAGAATCAGGTCCATATGCCCAATTTTCTGATGAACTTTATCTAATCTACAAATACAGTTTACATTAAAAAGATAATATTAGTTTAATAGAGTATTTTATTAATTGGAATAAGTGAAATATATTCAGTAACCTCAGTTACTTCAGTGATCTAAAAAAGAGTAATTTAACTGACAACATCTGACATCACACTTTGTAATAAACATTTTAAAATGATTTACAAAAATTTTAATTTATGTGTGATGCTATAATGTTGCATAAATTAAGAAGAAAATTAAGAATATAATGCTTCTGGGCTGTCTTTGATACTAGCCCCTCTCAGTTGACAGGGCTGGTAAATATATATTGACACTAACTCATGTGTACATGCGTATCTATCATTATTTCTATATTCATCTACCTGATGGCAGCCATCTGTCTGATGATAGATGTCAGAGTTAAACATGTAAATGTTCAGGGAAGGTTTTTGCAAGTTTTTATATGTACATATATTAAATAAACATATGCACATATATATTCAAATAAACATGAGTTCATAATGATATCTTTGACTCTAATCTAGCACCAGAGATGTTATTATCACCTTCCTCTCATGCTTTATTAACTTCTTACTCTGACAGTGAGAAACCTGGCTCCCATTATCTACAATTTATGTACAAATTTGTTCAAACTTAGTGCACCCATAAAGTAATTTCAAAATGTGCAAACTATACTCTTGTATCCCTGTGAGAAACACAGTTAGCAAGGAGAGTACAGTATTTATATTTAGTGGGATTTTTTCCCCTTTAGCCTTATAGTTGCCCATTCAAACAATTTTTTAAAGTTTTTCATTCCTTCACCTTCATTAATGTAATTATTGATTCCATAAAATTAGAATCATTTGTCACAAACAGCATTACTTGCCTAGATGTTTGAAATCTGTTTATTATGTCTTCTTAATTTAGGTAGAGCAAGTCTCACTCTTTATAGGAATTACCAATGATAGGCATAAAGCACCATATACCTTTCAAAAGGGTTCAATTACTTATTTCTAGGAAAGAATATTTGGTGCAAAGATAAGTTGATTTAAAACTAAAAATCTTAGAATAAACGCTATTTAAAAACAAGAAAAGTAATTTATTTGCTTTTACAAAACAAAAGACAAAAACTATCATGGGGAAAATTCAACAAAATGTTATCAGTTAAATATCTCTAAAAAGTGCTAAATAAATATAGATGTAATAAATGCTTCTATATTTATAGTATGTATATAAACAAGTCAGAAAGCACTAAGTGCTGGGTGGTGCCTGTGGCCCAGTGGATAGGGCGCCGGCCCCACGTACCAAGGATGGCAGGTTTGAACCCAGCCCTGGAAAAGCTACAACAAAGAAAAAATAGCCAGGCATTCTGGCAAGCACCTGTAGTCCCAGCTGCTCAGGAGGCCGAGGCAAGAGAATTGACTAAGCCTAGGAGTTGGAAGTTGGTGTGAGCTGTGACGCTACAGCACTCTACCAAGGGCAATAAAGTGAGACTTTGCCTCTAAAAAAAAAAAAAAAAAAAAAAGCGGGGCCTGGTGGCGGGCACCTATAGTCCCAGCTAGTCAGGAGGCTGAGGCAAGAGACTCACTTAAGCACAAGAGTTGGAGGTTGCTGTGAGCTGTGATGCCACAGCACTCTACTGAGGGTGACAAAGTGAGGCTCTGTCTCTAATAAATGAATAAATAAATGAATAGATGAGATAGCATTAAGTTCTATTGAGCAAAAAAGTAGAAATGAGTGAAAGGGGTTTTAAGATGGGTGGGGAGTAGTTGCAATGTTACATAGCAGCAGTTCTCAACCTGTAGGTCGCTACCCATAGGAACTGTATTAAAGGGCCGCAGCATTAAGAAGATTGAGAACCACTGTTGTATAGAGAAATCAGAAAATGTCTAACTGAAAAAAGGTAATTTGGGCAAAGACTTTAGAAGATGATAGAGTTAGGCACCAACTGTTCAGGAACAGTTACTACAAGGAGCTAGAACCTCCAGAGTTGCACAGTCTACTTGTCACAGTGGCTACAAATATTAAAATTAATTGAACTGAGTTAAATTAAACTTGTCATTCATTGATTGAATATAGATGCTTAGGAACAACATGTGAAGAGTGCAAATATTATCTTTATTTGTTCAGAGAACTCTGGGACTTTGGTAGGCTTTCCCTTGAAAACATACATCCACCATTTGAAGAAAACACAGTGCTTTTGGAGTGGAATGAGCAAAAGAGAAACAACCAGAAAGTATATGAAGGGGGAACTGAATGGCTGGCACAGATGAATCTATTCTCTACAATCCTACATGGGCCCAGGGTATGCCTGCACACTGCTGCTGAGATTGCCAGAATGCCAGGTTCATCCATCTCCTGTTACTAAGCAGTCTGTGCGGCTAGTCACATAGGCAACTAAATAGATTAAAGTGTGGTAACTTGCAACCGCCTGCTCCCTGCTAGGTGGAGGACTGGCTTGTTTATTGCCTACCACAAAATTTGTAGTTTCTTCAAAAAGTGCTAGGCCCTTGGCTCTGTCGTCAGTTTAACTCACTAGATCCCTTTGTAGCACCCTAGGGAGTTAGAGGAAAGGGAAACCTAGGCAAACACTGTAACACGTATAATGCTTGCTATGTTGTGAGCAGTACATTGTCTTATTAGGGTTTCAAATTTGTGCCAGCATCCACAAAAGGGAACAGGTCAACCTATTAGCTTGTGTGCTACTGAGATACCCTCCACCCAGGATTCTCACACTCTGGTTATTCGAACACTAACTGAGGTGCTGATGTTAAGTCATTTTGCAGACAAAATTAAAATTACAAACTTCAAATGCAGAGATTATCTAGATTATCCTGGGCCCAGTCAAATCCCTTCAAAGCAGAGAAACAGTGCCAGTTAGATTCAGAAAAATATGGCAGAAGACTAAAGCAAAAATGAGACCTAAAGGGAGGGCAGAGTGATTAAAAGAGTGAGGAGGACGCAATCCACTGTTGCTGACTTTGAAGAATATCAAGGGGGTCATGATTCAAGTAATGTTGGTGGCCCTTAGTAGCTGAGAAGAATTTCCAGTCCAGAGTTACCAAAGAAGCAGAGATTTGAATCCTACAGTCATATGGAACATAATTCTGACAACCTGAAAGTTCTTCAAAGTCAATTCTCCCCCAGGACTTCCAGTAAGGAGCACACACCACTGCTAATAACTTGATTTCACACAGCAATGCTGGTGTTAGACTTTTAACCTACAAAACTTTGAGATAATAAATAGATATTTTTCAAATGCTAAATTTGTGGTGTTTTGTTACAGAGTCAGTAGAAAATTATTTCTTAAGTAGAATAAAAACTCAGTTCTTTCACAGCTCTTAACACAAATAGTAAAATGTATTGCATTCTTAAGAACTCTGTAATAAATGAAAAATCACTTATATCCATATATGTTAACAGGGCCATCTCAATTGCTTATCTTCCTGGCACATAATATACACACATGCAATAAAGTAATCCTGGATGAAACACTGAATACTGTAAAGATTTTATTTTTCCTTGAATTAATTTATAATTCAATCTCAACAAAATTTTTAGTGAAATTATTCTGAAGTACATTTTCATGAATAAAGACATGAGAAAAGTAATAATTTTGGAAAGAAGTTCAATGAGGAATCATAAAAATATACTGTTAAATGGCACACCTCTTGAGTGTAGGGCACAACTACAAGAACTCTACCTAACAAATGCAAACATTGCAATCTAGTTGTTTGTGCCCTCACATTAATCTGAAATCTAAAAAAATAAAATAAATTTAAGAAAGAAAAAGAAAGTATATACAATTTAGTGGGAGTGTTAAAATCAGTAGATTGGTGGTCCACAAATCCATGAGAAACAATTTACCATAAATGTTACATTCAGATAGACATGCAAGACTTTGTGCTTTGATGTACTAAAATTATTAAAAATGAAAGTAATTGATGGCAAGAATTTAGAGCAACTAGATCTTGACTACATGAAGGGGGGAAGACTATAAATTAGTAAACCTATTTTGAAAAACTATTTGGAAGAATTTACTGAAGTTGAACATATGCATTTCTTACAATCCAGCGATTCTCTTCCTATGCATATATCCATCAGAAATGCATGCGTGAGAGGATGTGCGCCGTCTACTCTATTAACATTATTCCTAACAGCCTGAACTTAAAAATCATTCAAATGTCTACCAGTGGATGAGTGGACATATAGTGACATGGGAAGTTATCCAGCTCTCAACTGCAATGAAAATATAAGATCTCCCAGCACAGGAAACAACATATGAACCTTTCAAGTGGATTTTGATTAAGAGAAACTAAGGACAAAGAAAACATGCAATGTATGACTTTGGTAAATCACAAAAATCAGATGAAGTTGTCTATGCTGTTACCCTTGGGCTTAGTGACTGGAACTGAGGGAAGTGAGTGAGGGGAAGGTCTGCAGAGGCTGTGAATGCTTTATTTCTTGAGATAGGTGCTGGTTAAGTAATGTGTTCATTTTATGAAAGTCCATCATTCTGTGGAGTATTTTTTTTTTCTGTTGAATTTTTTTTAATATTTATTTCAGGATATTATGGGGGTACAAACATTCTGGGCACACAGATTGCTTTTCTGCAGTTTGTGTCCAGGTTGTAAGTGTGCCAATAACCGAGATAGTGTACATTGCACACATTTGGTGTGAATTACAGTCTATGAAGTTATTATTTATGAGCATTTCTGTAAGTATATTGTAGCTAAGTAAAAGATAAAAAATATGAGTATGTGGTGCATAATCTACCTAGAAGGAGTAGAAAAAGAAAAAATGTCTGAAACTATTTTCTCAGCAAACAGAATCAAAAACTTTAGAAAGATGATAGATGATACATAGATAAATGGATGGACATCCATTTATTATTACATAGAGAGTAAATTCCCAAGGCCTTACTATATGTTATTTATAATAAAAAATAATAAATCTATAAATACACAATGCAAGTATTGTAGACTAAGTCTGACTACCATAACATGCTGAGTGTGTAGTGAAGAAACTAAAGCAGAAATTTGAAACTTGATTCTTCAGGGACCTGGTCTCTGATGCCCTTCATTAGCAGATAAACAGAGACCGTTAAATTTGGAATTCAGGAGCCATGTACATTTTATATTATACCTATGTAGGTCTTTGTATTTGTAGTTTATTGTACTCACCAATGCCAATTTTAAAACAATTACAAGCAGAATCGTATGTATAATTCCACAGGGTATGATAACCTCACACAGGAAACATCTAACATTGTCTAGTGGGAAAACATCCAGTGAATCAATACTAGTATATACTTTGTCAGCGATTTGGTGGTGTCTTATCTTGTGTAGCCTTGTAGAAAGAGGATATTTTGTTGTTATTAGAAAGGGATGCCATTTGATGAATTTGTTGGATGTCTGTGACTCACTCAGGTTTTTATTTATAGTCGTGTTTTATCATACCCTTTTTTCTTACATGTTATTCTGTGTTCACTATGTTCTCCCATTAATTCTCAGTGACTGCATCCAGATCTTGGCCGAATGCTTTCCATGCACCCTGTCTTAATTTAAATAACTGATTATATTATGTTAATTCCTAAAATAAATCAGACTGGAACTACCATGTGGAGGGATCTGGCTCAGAAATGAAATATTTGCCCTTCATCTTATACAGACTAGGAGGTCATTTATTGAACATTTTTATTAAGTAGGTAACGTCAACACTTTGTGATATAGGAAAATGGATATAGCAAAGTGCTTAAAATACAGTGGGCTGATACAAGGTCAGGAAAGAATAAACATATCCTTATTTTCAAAAACATCACCTAATATAGCACCAATGAGAGATGAAAAATATGGAAGCTATTTATCTTTGTGAGGATAAATAAGACTTGGTATGTACTAAATTCTAGGTCATACCAGTGAGATCACGTGTGTCACTGTGAGCAGATTATCTGCAAGGGAAAATAAGTGCTTAGGTTAATCTAGCAGTAAATTATTTATGACCAAAAACTTACTAGGTTAATAAGTTAAAGGGATTTTAAATAGTTTCTTACAGGTATATTTGGAGGTGGGAGCAGGGGAGTATAGAAAAATAGCTGGTCATGAAGATACATTCAGGGGTCCTCAAACTGTGGCCCTTAGGCCACATGAGGCGGTGTGATTGTATTAGTTTCCATTTTGTTTTTTTACTTCAAAATAAGATATGTGCAGTGTGCATAGGAATTTGTTCATAGTTTTTTTTTTGTTTTGTTTTGTTTTTGTTTTTTTTAACTATAGTCCAGCCCTCCAATGGTCTGAGGGGCAGTGAACTGGCCCCCTGTTTAAAAAGTTTTAGGACCCCAAGGTAAATGTTAACATATCTAAACTTGGAAGGTCTTTATATCCATTCTTTATTATTCAGTACTCATCTTCTCAAAATTTTTACTGAATTATGTTGATAGGTAATCTATACTTAAAATAATAATACATTAGAAATAAGTCTTACTTCTAGTTTGTCTGAATTTGTGGGAAAATAAAGTTTTACTTCAAATTCTTCCTCTCAGCTGCCCCGTATTACTGCCCAAAGGAAACTACTTCAACCAGTTCTTTACATATCATTTCATACACTAGGCATTTATAGACCTGTACATAAATATCAACAACACACAATATGTACTTCTGAGCACCTTATACTATTCATTTAATAATGTAACTTAGAGATTATTCCCTATGTAAATATATGAAATACTTTATTCTTTTCATCAGCTACATAGTATTCCAAGAATAAAAGAAGCTCTTAGGTTATAACCAGTTATCAATATTAAATAATACTAATATAAATATAACTCTCTATATATAATTTTTTATGTTTTAGTATATATTAGTAAAAGAAGCTTCTAGAAGTGTTAGCTTCAGGAGTTTATAGGTCTAGAACATATCTAGCATCCTCATATTAATACAGTATAAATAGTAACATATTTGAGAAGGTCACCTTAAGAGTATGAATAAACTCCTTTAATTGCACATATGTAAGCTGCCCTTAAGCCTAAATATGTATCATATTAATTAATATCTTTGGCCCTAGAGTGATTTACCAGTAAACTGCCTTTATAAAATAAATAAATAAATGTTCCCGACTGGACTTCTCAATTTTTGAGGAGTAAATATTTCCACCATGTCTTAGTTCTGACTAACAATGGTTTGAGAATTGGCAGTTATATTTTCTAAACATATAATAAATGCCTCTGGAGAATTTGGGCCACACACATCACACTACTATGAGTCAGTCGCCTGGAATTACATCTCACCTATGCAGATAATTTGCTGAAATACTTTTGATTACTTATTTAATTCCCCAATCATGATGCTCTTGTCTAACATGGATTATTGGTTGAACTCACTTATAGGCCTATGCTTAAGGATAACTTGATGTAATTCCTTACTATCCTTACCTAAATATGAGTTAAATCCCAACCATTTTATGAAACAACCTCACAAATATTTTCAGGTACCTTGTACAAAATATGAATGGATTTACCTTTCTTGACATTTTGCCACCACTCTGCCCACATGCCCATGTATATCTTCTTGACAGGTCTTTCTCAGGTGACTTTGCATTCATATCTCCTCCATCTCCTAATACGTTTAATTACTCTGATTCATGATTATGTATGTGATCTGTTTTTTTTTTTTTTTTTTTTTTTTTTTTTTTTTGAGACTGAGTCTCATTTTCTCACCCTTGGTAGAGTGCCATGGCATTATAGCTCACATGGAAACCTTAAACTCCTGGGCTAAAGCAATTTTCATGCCTCAGCCTCCCCAGTAGCTGGGACTACAGACGCTTACCACAATGTCCGGCTATGATTTTTAGAGACAAGGTCTCACTCTTGCTCAGGCTGGTCTCGAACCTGTGAGCTCAGGCACTTCACCCTCCTTAGACTCCTAGAATGCTAGAATTACAGGTGTGAGCTACCACACCTGGCCCATGAGTCATTTTTTTTTTTTTTTTTTTTTTTGAGATTCACGTCTTTTTTTTTTTTTTTATTTTTATTTTTTGAATTTATTTATTCTTTTATTGTGGAGAAGGTTCAGGGAAAGAAGGCGGGGGAAGAGGTGAGTGACAGGGTCGGGCCAGTGGCATGGTACCACATTGGCTGTATCTAGGTAGAGGCAGTTTCAGGCCGGGCCTTGCTGAGTCGTTGCTACGCGGAAGTAG